>LPNX010107153.1:188244-214456 GCA_001517045.1 Pseudotsuga menziesii
ATCGGCGATGAAGATCCTCACATATCTTATCACGTGAACACATAGCTTCTAGAATAGCTTCATCTGAAGGTAAAACAGTGTCTAAGCAATCTATGGAATGTAAAGAGTTTTCTGCCCATGCAGGCATATAAACTTCTTCCAGATCATCCGAGACTGTAAGAGGATCTGGAATGGGATCTACAGTGGTTTGGGTAATAGCTTGATACGCGACTTCCACTGCAGAAAAGGGAACTTCCGGTTCCTGAGGGGTTGGGAGGACCCAAGGATCAGTCCTATCGACCACCGAATCAATGGACTTCCCTACAGTAGTAGAACTGAGATAAAGGACTGGAGCTGGAATATCGAATGTGCCCATCAATGATGCGTATAGTCCAGTCCCCAAGCTCTGTGCAGCAGGTTTGGCCTGATCAACCAATGGCACAGTGGAATCTTTAGAATCTAAGCGGCCTTTACGAGTAAAATCAAGTTGGTCAATAGTGACCAGCTTGCCCTCATGTGGAAATACCACGACAAGAAAGACAGCAGATGCAACAACAGACATTGCATAAGTCCAATTCCTACCCAGAAGCAAATTGTAGTCCAATGGAGAATCAATCACTTCGACTTCAACAGAGAATGCTTTGCCAGCCAACTTAATCTCGAAAGCTGGTAGGATACCATGTGGACGGAAAGACCTTCCATCAAAAGAAGTAAGTAAAGTGGTTGATGGGACCAGCTCTGGGGATCCGAGAGCTTTCCAACAAGCCAGGGACATAACACAAGTAGAGGCTCCCTCATCAACAATCGCTCGTCCAATGGTCTTACCACCATGGACAACATCTATCGATAAAGCTACATGATAAGGGAGGTGAATTTTAACATCTGAGAGATTAAATTTCGCTAAGAGACTCGAAGATTCCATGCTACCTAGAGCTGCTAAGAGGGCATTCTGCTGAGTGGGATAGCTCTGTAGCACCTCCAAAGCTGACATTGCACAAGGAGTCTGGGCCAAGTCTTCAACCACCAAGTAGTTAGAAGCGGCTCGAGCATTTGGGTTATGCAAAGTCTTCTTAAAGATACCTTTGGGTATCTTTGGCATTGTTTCCGCAGGTTTCTCTATAGTGAGAGGGTTGGAAGATTCAACTACAGCTTTACCCTTCTCATCGGTCTCTTTCTCATAGTTCTTGTTCCTGGTTTGTAACAAAGTTGAGGATCTAACCATGTTGATATAATTAGGGTCAGGAGCAGTTTGACTTCCCCCTGCTACGGTAGAAGCTGAAGCAGAATTCTGCCCTTGGGGGAATGGATCCTTCAGGACAGCCGACGGTTGCGTTTGTAACAGCTTCTGAGCTTGTTCCATGAGGGGACAAAGATGAGTAAGATGATCCCCTTGGTACAACTTACAAGGGAACTTGACTTTCTTCTTTTCCTTTTTTCCTCCATCAACATTGTTTGCGGGCTTTGGCTTGTTTTGATTTTGGTTTCCCTCTCCCTTTTTACCTTTCTTCTTCTTCCCGCTCGACTACTGATTGCCCTTCGAAGAGGTTTGTGCAAAAACATTTGCACTTTGGGAGGAGGGGGCAGCCTTTGCTGCCTCCGCCGTAGACTGTTTGACAGACAATTGGTGAAGTTGTTTTGTCAAAGACTCTACAGTGGGAGAGTTTATGGACCCAACCACACCATCGGCGTGGGGTCCAGGCTTGGGTTTCTCGGCCTCATGAGAAGGCCTTGGTGCCTCAGGGATGATTTGATATAAAATCCCAGACTGTGAATAAATCAAGTCCAACTGTTGGGCCCTGAGTATGGCTTCTTCCTCACTAGTCACTCCTGATGTGGAGACATCCTTAGATATATAGGGCAATAAATATTTAAGGAACCATTCTAATAGAAACTCAGGAGGGATGGTAGCTTTGATAAGGCTCTTTCGCCTCCTCCACTCTTGGATATGATCCGAGATGTGGGTTGCCTTGTTTTGTCTAAAGGTGGACAACAAGTCCGTTCCGAAATCGTAACGGACTGGAAGCTGAAAGTGGCTAAGGAAAGCGGTAGCCAAGTCCCAGAAGCTGCTAAAAGTAGCAGAAGGAGGCTCAATGTACCATTTTGCTGTAGTGCCTGTCAAGGTCCTCTGGAACAGCCTTAATCTCACTGAATCTTCATTCAATGAGTTGGAAGAACACCATAAGTGGTAGTTGGTGGCATGTGCCCCAGGATCTTCACCAGCCTTACCTTCGAACTTAGGGATGTCCGAGGGCAGTTTGGTGGGAACAGGTGGCCACAAGGGGTCATGCCTCACCGGATCGTTCATCAATTTTGATAAGTCTGGCAAGTTCAAAGTTGCCAGAAAAGGAAGTTTTGGCCTAACCGGTGTACTAGATGTACTAGCTTGGGGGTTAGAGGGACTTTCCCCCAATCGCCCATAAGTAAAAGTGGGGTTTCCCCCAGACACCGGTTGTGAAGTGGGTAGGTTGCTTTGGAACGGGTTCCATCCGTAAGCCACCGGATTTTGGGTGGGAGGTGCAGTGTAAGTGGTTCGGGCCGTCGCCTAGAAGCAGGGGTCTGAAAGACTGGAGCAGGTATCCCTCCACTAAACAAAGAGAAGGGAGAGCTCGTGTATGGGACCGAAATAGGGGTTTGGTAGCTTTTCCCGTAAGAGGTGTTGCTGCCAAACGACACTCCTACATATGAAGGAGGTGGACCTACGTATGGAATGGATGGGGGTATGTGCCCCCCATTCCAAGGGAATCCTTGGACAAAGGCCGAGGATCCCACCGGACCACCATGGGTAGTGTAAGGGAAGGAAGAAGGAATTGTAGGAATACTAGGAATCCCAGTAGCCATATCACCAGACATACTTCCTATGTTCGAGTAAACCGGTGGTTGGACCACCCGACTTGCTGGAGTTAAGGGTGTGGAAGGCAAACTAGATCTAGGGGCACTAACCGGGGGAGGTAGTACCCCTTCAACCGGAAGGGTTGAGGTGAAAACAAATGAACTTTCTCCCTCAGAAAACATAGCTCTACCTACAGGTACACCTAGTATTGGTGAACTAAAAGGCCTAACCTGCACGATCACTGGATCGTTCAAATCAGTCAAGGGGGTATTATAATTTCTTGCAAACTCGTCAGCTTGCAATTCTTCTATCTCAACTGTGTCTAAATCAAAGCGGTTAGCTATTAACTCAGGTTCACCAAGAATCTCACTAGTTTCTATTGGTTCAAAAGAACCACCTGTGCTTAATCTCCTCCTTTGGGGTAAAGGTGGAGGTTCTAGTGGTGAGAGAGGAGGAAGGTTTCTCAACCTTCTTGACCTTATAACCAGTTGGTCCTCCAGAATTAAGACTTTAAATAATCACACCCTAAGGCCAACTAAACACAAGCAGATCCACAGAGCATACACTAAAAGATCCTAGAGTCTCAAGCAATCAAAACAGGCTATAAAGATATGCTTTCCCGAAGAAAGCTGATGAACAGTTACTTGGCGTCCTTGAGGGGTTCTTAGGCACAAGCAGAGGAATCACCCAACCGCCCTCCTACACTTTCCACAAGGGTTACCTTCCAAGTCCGTTCAAGGTGAACCAGAAATAACCTTCCGGTTTACCTAGGTATGAGCCCTAAAAAGACAAGAGACTAAAGCTACCTTGACAATACCTACTGTCTGGGGGGACAGTCGCAAGCTGAAATCGTATGCATGGGCAGGGTAGCTGATCCCAAAACTTTGTCTAGGACAGAATCCCCAGATGCGTAAAATTCCTGGGTTACGTTTTGACAAGGATTCGAGGGGTTATCCCCTCTGTCCAAGCCTCCACGCGGCCTAGTGCTTAACTCCCGTTTGAGAGGAGCTTCCCAGATACAGCGGTAGAACCAAGGATTTACCTAATGAATAGCCCACTACGTCTGAGTTTATAATTTGTGGGAAGTTTACACTCCCTAGCCCACAAATCTAGCCTAAGCTAGTAGGTGAAAGGCCCTAAAAATAAAACCTTACTAATAAATTTTAATTTTATGCGTTAATTTTAAGGGCTGTTCTTTACTCAAAGGAAGTGGTAGTGATGGATTGTATGGTGTTTTGACTCAGCAGAAAATAAATGAAATTAAAAGTGCATTTAAAGCAAACTATCACTATAAAATAAAATTCTTTTCATTTTTTCAAATATGTATTGATGAATTAACAACACTTAATAAGAGAAACTAGCCTATGTTTTTGTATTTTTCTGAGATAATATCTTTTAAACTGAAACAAACACTACTTTATGCAAAAATTACAATGCAAAAGATTAACTATGTTTTGTTTTTCACCTTAAAAAATGCTCAAAAAAAGTACTATGCATCTACAATGCACTGCTTGAGTAAACTTGATACTTATAGACTGTATAAAAACTACAAACTGAAGTAAACAAGCAAACAGGACCAAAAGACCAGCAAGAAAAGCAGGCTAGGACCCTAGCTTGGGTGCAAGCATTGACACAAAATCAAAGCAGACTTTAAACAGGAAAGTGCAAACCAATAACTAATAGAAATCAGACTGGAAAGACAGAGTCTAAGACCCTGATCACTGATCTAGACTCAGGCACTCTCACCAACAACCCAAACAAGCCAAAAACTTCAAGATGTAAACAGTAAATAAAACAAGTAAAAAGGGACTCAAGGGCTTTCAAAAGCACTAAGATGTGATCACCTGAGACAATCAACAACTCTACAGCACTCTTAAAGAAACTCTTCTCAGAAAACAGGACTTGTAACAGGAAAAAGAACAAGCAAACTTTCACACCAAAAATCCCAGTTTCCAGGAGTACTCGCGACTGTGTAGTAGTGCAAGTCGCGAATGATTCGCGACTGTTCAATGGAACAACCCGCGAATGCAACTCAAAATTTGCGACTGTCCAGAAGGGAACCCGCAAATGGGTATAAAAATTCTCAAAAACAGAGAAAAATAACCCAAGACTTTCAAATGCTGAAGTAATTAAGAAGCGGGATAGAAATCACAAGCATACTTCAAGCAAACACTGGCCAGAAAGAACAAAAAAAGACCTAAAGCATACTAGGCTTCCCCAGCGGAGTCGCCGATTCTGTTGTATAGGATAATTCACCTAATAACCTAGGTCTGGGGGGTTACCAACATACTCATAGCTTGCAGACAATTTGACTCTAAAAGCACAGAATAGGAAATAGGAAAGTAGAAGGACTTACTTGTATTAAACGAAGGTTGATCCTTGCTATCTTCTCCTTCTCTGATCCACTTTCAAGGTCTCCAGGATAGTTCCTCCTTCACCTGTTAATAAAAACTCTTCCAGACACAATATGATTCATATATATATAGATGCAGGTTAAGCAAATCATATATCATATTGAAATGTAAACATTTACCAATCCACAAGATATGAAACACATATGGAAGAAGTAATATCTTTATTAACAATAATAGAAAGAGTTTAGGTTACAACCCAATGTCTGAACAAGGACTCCTCTGTCACCAAAGGACTCTGAGTTTCTCTGCTCCAAAGATTTCTATAGACAATCCACCAGCATAACTTTTCTCTCCAAGTATGATTATTCAACACCCTCCCCAAGGCCTCTATTTATATGGATGAAATGAGGCAGTTCTCGAAGGTTAGGGAGGTTGTGGCAGTTAAGAAGATTAAGTTAAATGATAAACTAATCTTCCATTAACGCATGGTTTTATGTTTTAATGTTGAGGAAACCATTCGCGGGTCTGTAGTAGAGAAACCCGCGAATGATTCGTGACTATATAGAAGAGCAACCCGCGAATAAAAGAATTCACGAGTTGCTGTATAGGAAACTCGCGAATGATGCGCAAGTTGTCAATATAAAGAGTCGTGAATACAACTCAACATGGAAAAATGGCTAAGTAATCAGTTGGGCATATAGGGAATGTACTTCATCATAAGCCAAGGTATAGTGAATATGGGAAACCTCAATCCATAAGTGTCCTTTTGTGTGCCGACATGAGGGATATCAACACTCGGACGGAGAGGTGCCATTCAGGTGTATAACACCTCCGGATCCACTAGACCCACTAGGAGGAGGGCCACTAGACCCTCCACGACCACTAGTACCATTAGGACCATAAGGAGGAAAGCCACCAGGCCCTCTAGGACCATTAGGCCCCCCAGGGAGAGGACCTCCATAAGGTGGTCCTCCGGCGCCCCTCGTAGTATGTATAGGTATCCTTCCCATAGCTGGCATGTAGGACCAGTTAGGTTGCCCCCATGGCGTGAAAGTATTGCTAGGATATGGAATTCTAGCATAAGGCATTCCTATAGGATTGGGTTGGTAATTGATGTTTCCTACAGGTACTTGATTTGCTGTGTAACCATACCCCCAATAGGTTTGATTGGTTACAGGTTGTGCCCCCAAGAGCTAACCTAAATTGAATGGGGGATTAACCACATTCATGTGGGTAGGAGGGGCATAAACTATAGATTGTTCTATACTAGAGGTCCACCCATGAATAGCTACAATTATAGTGACAGATAATGTAGTTCGTGTTGGGGGTTGCCCCTCGGCACTAGAAGGTATTGATGAAATAGGAATTGAATGTTGAGCCCCAAGTGCAGAAGAGGAGGTGGTGGGGTTGGCAGTTTGACCTGAATTATGTGGAGTCACATTGTGATCTAGAATAGGTTCAATAGGTCTCATAGAATCAGCAAGTGAGCGATATCCCACAGGAAAAGTTGTTGATCGAGGTGGTGGTGTGCCCAATATGTCATCTATTTTCTTCTCAATTTCTCGTGCACGGAGAATATATGCATGGTATTGTCTACGTCCTTCTTCATTTGGTGAAACTTCTTCAGAAGAGTTTAAACGGGTGCCAAATGAGGCAGTGGCCTGTCCTATAGAATTATCCCAAAATGGAGCATTGGGACCATAATCTGGATGAGTAGTATCATCAACATGACCTTCTATGGGAGAATGAAAGGAAGTATTACCCCGAGAAGGTTTTTGGGCCAAGGGAGGTGCGTGTGAAGGATATGGATATCTACTTTCTGCAACCACATTTTCTCCCACTTGGGAGTTGGTAGCAGCTCCTTGTTCGATAGCTTTTATAGGATTTTCTCCTGAAATGGGAATAAATTTAGGTGGCAAGCCCCATACTCTTCTGGACTGTCTTAACTCAACCAGTTTGTATAGTTCCTATCTAACTTAGGGTCTCAAAACTAGAAAACACACCAAAAATTTCCCTACTCAAGCTATAGGCCAAACAAGCAAACTTAAATGATAGGATGAGTTTAGATAGTTAGGTCTGTCACTAGGATTGTCAAGAAGGTTCCACTCGCGATATACATCAAGGGTGCGTGTGTAGTAATCTCCCTAAATGTTGTTTTCAGTGTATGGCTCCAAGCAAGACGACCAAAGGGCTTTTCTTAGATAGATAAGGTATCCTAGTGGGGAGCTCAAATCGGTAGTAGTGCTATCTAATGCATAACCATTCACAAGGGGCCTTCCCATATACAATCGAGTACGTGAAGTACCTTTCTATATACCTCAAGGGTACGTGAAAGGCCGTTCGATATACCGATGGTACATGGAATAACCGAACGAGTCCCGGGATGTAATGCGGATGAGTAACGACAGCTCCTATGCTTAACGACGCCCGAACACGTCTCTAGCCTATCACTCAACTTTTTATGTTAATTTTAGCCTATAACTATCGTTAATTTTAAAGTGGACGGTTAGGTGAATGCATGGAATTTTGACAGAAAAAGTAAAACCATGTAGAATGTAGATGCAAATATTTCACTTTACCATTCGTGTTATGCCTACCTACAGGAGGGAAAGAGAGTATTTTATTTTCATTTTGAAAACCAAAAATTCCCAAACAACTACTTTGAACAAATGAAAATCAAAGACAAGCAACACATTCCAAACTCATTTTTCTTTTTGAAAGCAATCAAAGGGGTAAGAGTCTCTTTTCCTAAAAGAAAAACAACAAGCACTCTACATGCATATGCACTCTATTTTTTTATTTTTCTTAAAACATAGATAGATCTAACTTAAAACTACACAATTTTTTCTTTTGACGAGATAGTATTAATGCAAGAGAGACAAAAGAACAAAGAGAACCTAAAATCTTGTGAGGCTAATCAGAGATCCAATGCCTTATTCTCAGTAATGATGATGGCCTAATCTCAATAATAATAAAATTCCTTTTAAAAGAAAAAAGAAGTCCTCTATGGAAAAATGAAATTAAGATGCTAAGCGAATGGTGTTTCTTTCAGTATTTATAAAATATATGAAACGAGAACTAACTGAAACCTAAGATTTCAAAAAATTCCTTTCAAAATCACAACCAACAAGCATGAAAGAAAATGAATAATCAACAAGCCTAATCTAGCTTTCGAATTCTTCAATCAAACCAATCTTTACCACATAATTAACAACCATGAGCATTTAGATTCTAACACACAAGCCTGATAGTGCAGGGTTGAAAGCAAACAAACTCAATTTTTTGCAAAAAATGATAAAAAACTAGTTCTAGAACAAGGCCTACCTAGCACCGCGCTAGAGGGGTCTTCACAGAGTGGTTCTGGACGAGCACCGCTTCTGGATAATGGGACTCAAGCGGTGGCACCGCTTGTTTCCAATAGCACATGTGTGGTTCCCTGAATGGATCCAAAACACAAGGAGAACGAGAAAACAAGTTAGAAATTGATCAAATCAAGGTAAATATTGATTAATTGATAGTAAGAAAGAGCATATAAAGTCGAAATAGTTCAGATCTGAACAGATCTGAAAGTTTCAAACCAAAATTCACTAAGTCAGATGGTAGATCTGACTAAAGAGAGTTGGAGATGGAGCCTGGATTCAGACAAGAGTTCAAGGACTGAGGACGATCAGATCAACTGAAATTTTCTCTATTCCCCAGCAGAGGCGCCAGATTTGTTATCAAGAATATTGCACCTTCTATAGATAGAAATTGTTCCTCTGGTCTGAATGGTTCAGATCCAGAACAAATGAGTGAACGACAAAGGATGAATACCTTCGCTGAATGCTCCTCCATGAGACAAACACTTCATCCCCATAAGATCCAACTTTTCTCTCTATGCTCTCCAATGATTTGGACTAGGTAGTCAATTCAACAGCATAACAATACCTCTATGGTTCTCCCCCTCAACTATGGATATGAGCTTGTATTTATAAGGCTCAATGGATAGGGATAGTCGAGAGAATGGTCGGTGCGGTGGCTCCAAGATCCTATCAAGGGGGATCTCAAGCTCAAAATAACCCATAATTATAGAGATAAGGGAGGACACGAGGCTCAAGTTCTAGAAGCCTCGAGAAACTTCTCTTTTTCCCATTTTACCCAGGGTACCGCTTTTGTTCCCTTATGAAAAAGTAGTTTAGGTGAGAACCACTTTAAGAACAAAGCCTGTAGGTGGTGGAACTGCTTCTCTATAACATGATACAGGTGGTGCTAAACAAGGTACAGCTCATCAGCCATAGGGTAAGCGCGGTGCTAGGTTTTTTCAAGTAAAATTGACAAATAGAGCAAGTTTCCACTCCAAGTGTTGGGATTAATGGAAAACATAGGGGTTAAGGATCCCATCACATGATGGTGACAGGATTTAGGTATAACACCTAGACCAATCCCTACATTTTAGGAGCCACTAGGAGTAACGGCACCAACCTCCTTTAGTTGTTGTGATTTGGTTACTAGTTAAGCTTAGTTGTTCTTCAGTTACATTCAGTTAGTTCACTTTCAATTCAGTTAGTGCCAGTTATGCATGGCTACATGTGGGAAGGCACCTTTTCTCACCTACCACTTGTAGTTAGACTGGTTAGATTGATGATAACTGATTGTTTGACTGAATTATACATATGGAGTTAACCACTTGGACTTTGATAGTGATTTAGACATATTTAGTTAGCCATGTGGTCAAATACAATTAGATTCAGTTGGTAGATTCGAATTCATCCCTAATCAATTCGAATTCTTCCTTATGTAACAATATTGTAACACTGGATTCTTCAATGAACATGATACTGTCATTATTTGAGCTATCTGTTTCCTGTGAGATTTGTTTTGTTCAGTGTGTATTGTCATTCCTATTTCACTGTATAATAATTTGGACTCATTTCATGAAGATCTAAATGGCACAATAATTCTAACATGGTATTAGAGACACTTCAAGCAATATTCAAGTCTGTCTACTATCCATGGAACACCAGAAGCAGCTGGGCTTCCACAGAATCCCTGCAAAGAGTTCCTTTCTTCCTCTGAATTTATTTAGAGAGGCAGTGTGAGCGTGATAGATACTGAGAAAATTTTCATGTTGAGAGGGGAGGCTTGATTCTAACATAGGTCAAATGCTTTTATTTTTGCAGTGAAATTTGTACAGGTGCTACGTAGCTTGTGTGAAGATATTGTATTTTCCAGCAGGAGAATTATGGATTCTCAACCCTCCACACCTCAGATCATAACACCCTTCAATTATGTTGATTGGAGGGTAGATATGCAACTATCCTTGCGTAATCAGGGCTACTTCAGGATAATACTTGGAAGGGAGGTCAAGCCCCATCATCCAACTGAGAGAAACAAGTTTTTGAACCACTTAGATGAAGCTTTTGGTTACATATGTACTCACATATCCATAGATCTCCTCTTCCAGCTTGAAGGTTTGAGGATTCCCAGGGAATCTTGGGAGAAGCTTGAAGACTTGTTTTCCAAGCAGGATTATCTTCGGGGACACATTCTGGAGAACACGTTGGTAGCCTTACATCCCAGTAGTTTCAATAACATATAGAAATTACTTACTAACTTCAATTTTCTTTCACTTTAATGCAGACAATGCAGAATAGAAATAAAGGATGAGCAGCATGTGCTCTCCATACTCAGCAAACTAGCCTATGAGTATTATGTATTTGTCTCAATATTCCATTTCAGAAGATCTTCCATTCCCAATTGGAATATTCCCTCACATGATTCATTTGACGAGTCCTTAATAAAGGAGCAAGAGAAGTTGATCCATATGGGAGTCATCACGACTTCGAATGATTAAGCCCTCCTAGTGGCAAAATCTAGCAAAGCGCAAGCTAAAGGGAAATCTAAGGGGAAGGAGCCTAAAGCAATTGATTAGAATCCTAGAGAGAATCAGAATACTTCTGAAGGAGCTTCGGGATCTAAGAAGAAGAAGAATTTCGATAAGAATATGTGTCCCTATTGTATGAGGGGTTTTCATATAGAAGACTCTTGTATGAAGAAACAAGTTGACCAGTTGACTGCTCTCCTCAAGTAGAATAATGTTGCTCTTCCACAAAGAGAAAAGAATCCTAATGATGAACCACATATAGAAGATGATGAAAGGTTCCATGCCTTGAAGGCTATCCTTACTCAGTTAATAGCATACTTGATTGATTCTGGAGCATCCAAGGACATGGTTGCTTCCAAAGAATTTTTCTCTACGCTCACACTATCAAAATGGCCTAATATTCACATGGGAGATAATTCCCAAATTCCAACAGAAGGAAGGGGTTCAGTAAAAGCAAAGCATGGTGATTTCAAGAATGTTCTCTATGTTCCCTCCCTTGCATCTAATTGTTGTCTATTTATCAGATGACCCATACAGGATATCGCAAGAGAGTTACATTCAACTCATATTCAATTGAGACCACAGAAAAAGCTACTGTACATCTCATAGCAAAAGGTATCGCAAATCATTCTACCAAAGCTTATGAGTTCTCACATTTTTTACATGCCTCACCTCCTACAACTTTATTGTCTCATGCTAACAACACCAGCAATATTTGGCATGAGAGATTTGGCCATCTCAATTTCAAATATCTCCAGCAAATCCACAATGATAAAATGGTTGAAGGTTTTCCTGTCATCCACACTTCCGATGGCATATGTTCTGGTTGCTTGGTAGGTAAGCATCCAGAGAAGAGGTATGAAGTTGGGAAAGCACATAGAGATGCCTCTATCCTTGATTTGATACATATTGATGTGGCTGGACCTATGACCACAAACTCCATTAATGGTTGCAGGTATTTTCTCACCTTTATTGATGATTGTTCTAGGTACTACTGGATGTACTTTATGAAACATAAATCAAAATTTTTGATATTTTAAAAGTTTTTAAAGCTATGGTTGAGAATAGTTTCAGTAAGAAAATTAAGTCCATAATATCTTATAAATAAGGAGAGTACATCAAAAGAAAATTTTCTTATTTCTGTGAATAAGAAGGGATTTGAATGGAACACTCAGTTCCATACACACCACAAAAGGATGGTGTGGATGAGAGGAAGAACATGTCACTAAAGGAGAAGCTGTTATCCATGCCAAAAATATGCCTCCTCTTTGGGAAGAAGCTGTAAACTGTGCTTCGTACTTGCATAACAGAACGCCTCATAAATCAGTGGTTGGGACCAATCCATTCAAAACACTGCCTTGGAATAAGCCTAATGTCTCTCATTTGAGATTTTTTGGTTCCAAATCTTGGGCCAAAATACCACTTGACAAGATGAAGGCCTTCCAAGCCCAAAGTAGTGAATGCATTCTGCTGGGATATGCAGAAGATGAAAAAACATTCAAGTTGATGGAGGTTGCAACTAGGAAATGATTCACTGAACGAAGTGTTCAGTTTGAAGAAGATCAGTTGTATTATGCACCACCATCCAGAGCACAAGAAATTATAAACACTCTTCCTCCTGTTTTTGATGATGATGATTTGTTACATGCTTCAGATTCAGATCAAGAGGATCAATATCAGCATGATCCTGTTATTGAGGATGAACCTCATGAGTTTCTAGATCCATATCTAGCATCCACTCCAAACCAAAGGCCTAATCCTATATGGGATCAAAATATCATTGATGCAGTTGGGGGTGGTGATGGGAATCTAGGAGACAGAAGGAGAACTAGGTCCTAGTATCAGAATGAGCATGTTTCACTGTCCCTCACAGATTCGCTCCCTACATAGTTGTGCAACAAAATTACAGGATGATGCTACTTGATGATGTCAAATGATCAACCACTTGGCCCACAAAAGTAGAAAATTGATCATCCTCCATCTCTTCCATCCAGAAGAAACACATAGATTCATCAGTTCAGAAGGACATTAGGAGGTTCACATGCACAACTTTAGGATGTTGCTACACAGAAGAACCATTCTGCTGCATAGAGTTGCAAATTCGCAGCAGTGTTTTGACAAGTTATTGTTTTCTAAGGAGGAAGCTTTGTTCTTCTAAAGATAACTTATATTTTTTTGTTTCTTTCTTATTTTGAGGGGAGGGGGGGGGGTTCCCATGAGGTTTTCCCCTCTTTATTTGGTTTATTAAGCANTATATGGATGACTTATGGCCTTATTTCCAAGTCCCACAATTGTCCAAGTTAGGATTTAGGGGGGATGTTAGGATTTATAATTCTCCCTTGAACAAACTATCTATTAGATTATTTTTGCATAACTTAGGATTGTTTTATTATTATTGGGTCCACTAGTACCATTGGGTCCACTTGGGCTAATGGGGTCACATGTAACAGTCACTAGAGTGTGTGGAATACCGATAGAGGGTAACTAATATTGACTACACTTGCATGCATCATTTTAGGTGCCTCCTAGACAAATCCCTACATTTTAGGAGCCACTGGGAGTCTCGACACCAACCTCCTCCAGTTGTTGTGAGTTGGTTACTATTTAAGCTTAGTTGGTATTCAATTACCTTCAATTAGTTCACTTTCAGTTCAGTTAGCGCCAGTTATGCATGGATGCATGTGGGAAGGCGCCTTTTCTCACCTACCACTTGAAGTTCGACTGGTTAGATTGATTATAACTGATTGATTGTTGAATTAGACATCTGGAGTTAACCACTTGGACTCTGATAGTGTCTTAGACATATTTAGTTAACCATGTATTCATATACAGTTAGAGTCAGTTGGTGGATTCGAATTCATCCCTAATGAATTCAAATTGTTCCGTACGTAACACTATTGTAACTCTGGATTCTTCAATGAACATGATACTGTTATTATCTGAGCTATAATCATATGTTTCCTGTGAGATTTGTTTTGTTCAGTGTGTATTTTCATTCGTATTTAACTGTATAATAATTTGGACTCATTGCTTGAAGATCTAAATGACACAACAATTATAACAAGTCATTCAAAAATGTCGATTTAACATCCATTTGATAAACATGCCATTTTTTTGTGCTACAATGGCCAGAACTGTTCTGACTTTATCCATGCGTGTGGCATGTGCAAATGTTTCGTTTAAGTCTACGTCAAGCTATTGTGTGAACCCTCTTCCGACCATTCTTTCCTTGTGCTTCTGCACATTCCCATCAGCATCTTACTTGGTCTTGTAAATCCATATTACGTTGATTGCATCTTTATCTTTTGGTACATATACCAACTCCCATGTTTGATTCTTCTCAATGTATTCTATTTCTTCATCCATGGCTTGTGCCCATACTGGTTCTTCGAAATCTTATTCAAAAGTTAGAGGATCATCTACTTGAGAAAATAATGCAAAGAGAGAGAGAGAATGAATTTGGTGTACCAACTTCATATATTTCATGCAGACTTCTTACCTTCACTGGATCTGTCGATTTATACCTCGACGAACTACTTGAAGGAGACTGTTGTCCTCTTGGTGTGCTTATCAAAGTAGCTTCAGCAGCGACTTGTGTCGGAGTTCCTTTTGTTGAACCATGTCGTGGTGTTGTGGGAGTCGATAGTGTTACAACATTTTTATTTACATGTGGTGTTTGAACCACTTCCTCTGCCATGTCATCACAGTCAAAATTCTACACAATCTTGACATTTTTCTCAACGGTTCCATCCCATGATTCATTTTTGACAAATTGAACATCACAAGTGATGATCACTTTCCTTGCGATAGGATCACACAACTTTTATTCTTTTATTTCTTCAGAATATCCAACAAAAATACATTTTTCCCCTTATTGTCTAATTTCCTTCTTAGCTTATCTAGAACATGAGCATATGCGACATAACCAAAAAAATTTAAATGAGAAACACTGTAATTCATACTTGTTCATGCTTCTTGAGGAACTTTGTTCTTCACACTATTTGACGGACGTCGGTTCATGATATATACAACAGTTGCGACTACTTCAGCCCAATATTCATTTGGCAAATGCTTGGCTGCCATCATGTTGTGTGCCATCTACATAGTCCACATAATGGTTCTATTCTTTCTTTTGGCATCATTCTATTGAGGTGTATAACATGCAGTGAATTTATTTTGTATGCATGGGTCTTGCAAAAGTTTAGAAATTCATTTAAGACATATTCACCCCCTCTGTCCATCCTTAATATTTTGATGCGGTGTCCACTCTGGTTCTCCACGAGTTCCTTGAACTGTTGAAAACAAATAAATGCATCAGATTTATGTTTCAAAAAGTATACCCATGTTTTTCTTAAATAGTCATTAATACAAGTAAGAAAATACTTGCAGTCACCAATGGATAATGTCTGCATTGGACCAAAAATATTAGAGTGCACAATATCAAGTGGTGTACTTGCTCTATATGACTTTTCGACTAGAAAAGTCTCTGTATGTTTCTTGCCAAAAATGCATCCTTCACAACCTATCTATGGTTTGTCAATCAATGGAAATCCTTTCACCATATTCTTTGTGTGCAGTAGCTTCATCCCACCAAAATTCAAATGTCCAAATCTGAAATGCCACAACCATAAATCATCTTGAACTTCTGTTTGAAATGATGCTTGAATTTCAGCGTTGTCATTTTATTTCTTGTTGCTATGCATGTCTTCTTCTTTGCTTTCTGCCTTGAATGAAACTCTTGTATTTGTATTTCCTATTATGTATGGAACTATCCTCAATGAAAACAAGCAATTGCTTTCCATTGGCACTTTTGCTATCAAACGATTGCCTGGGCGTATGTCTTTAATAACACAGTGATTATCTTCTATGTAGACTCTCTAACCTGTTTGCATCAGTTGTCCAATGCTCAACAAATTATGTTTCAGACTTTCGACATGATAGACATCAAGCATAAAATTATTCTCCCCCTTTTTGTTTATAATACCAACAAATTTTTTTCCCAAAACAGTGACTTGGACATTATTTCCAAGTGTGAGATCAGTTTGAATTGATTTATCTAGACTTGAAAACAAATTTAAATTACTAGTCATATGATTGTTTCATCATGAATCTTAGTACCATATTTCATGTAGACTTTCTTGGGCAGTATTGCATTCAATTGGAGATACACACGCTATTAACATTGTGCTCGATGGAGTGCTGGTGTTGGTCGACTGATTTGGGATTTGCCTTCCTTGGTCATATTGTTTCTTCCTCCATTCATATGAATAATGACCAAATTTATTACAATAATGACATTGAAATTTTTATTTATCAAACCCTTGACCACTTGGTTGGCTTGGGTTCTGATTCTATCCTCTACCAACAACATTTGTAGAACTTCTGCCCCATTCTCCTCTATAAGAAATTCTTCGTCTGCCCCTATAGTTGTTTCTTCCCCTTCCTCTACCACGGCTTATGAATGACTATGCTGCAAATGCACCTTCCAATGATGTATTTGATCTATTGATTCTATGTTTGTGATTGATGAGTGAGACTTGCAACTCATCAATGATAAACACTGACATGTCTTTGTTTTATTCCAAGGTCACAACCAAGGATTCAAATATTGGGAGAATACTTCTAAGTACTTTTTCAACAACTCTTTTGTCTTCTATTTTTTCTCCATTATATTTTAGTTGATTTATCAAACCAAGAACTATGGTGTAGAATGAGTCTACTGACTCTGTATCTTTCATTGACAAGGATTAAAAATCTCTTTTACGAATCTACAACTTGGAAGTCTTTACCTTGTCCAGGCCTTGATAGGAAGTTTCCAATATGTCCCATGCCTTCTTAGCAGTAATTGATGCTGCTACTCTTGGGACTATGCTTTCATGCATGGATGGGTGTATGTAAAACATATAATTTCTGTCTTTCTTCCTATGTTCCCTCAGTGCATCATTCTCAACTTTTGTGACATTGTTATATGCTACTTTGATCCAAGCCGTGCCCAGGTGCACACTGGGGACATCAGTCAACTGAATGAATTGAGATCTATTATGGAGGAAGCATATAAAAAGAAACAACAAAGCAAGAAATACACTAGGTCAACAAGAAGTATGCACGTAGACAATATGCAATAATTCGAACCAATTTAATACTTCTTCTCCATGAAAAATGGAGGAATACGATTTATATTTCTCAGAAGGATGTATATTACCTTAGTATACATGCTTATATAGGATTCTGAGACATTTGAGTGACTAACTGTTACATTTAGTTACAAAAGAAGTTATAACAGTTCGGAAGTTCAACCATCGCAGTGCATGTTGGTATGTTGTATGTCGAGGCAGACCTGTTGAGGAAAACCTGTCAAGCGAACACATTGAGGTGGACCTATCAAAGCAGTTAGAGTAGTCTAAGCACTCAAAGTTCTAACTTTTTCGAAGCTTGAAAACCTACCAACTGTTGGTTGGATCATTCCTCATTCCTTAATAAACAATCGTCTCCATTGTGTATTCATTCAGGTGAGGAAAATTGTTGGCTAGTACAATAGAAGAGTACCATTTTCCTTGTGTGGGGAGATGTATGACTTTAACCACTTGAAACAAGGAAATGGATTTCATCCTTGTATGGCGTATGCATCGTCCCACAATGGTGTCACAGAGAATAGGTTCCTGAACATCTAGATGGATGTCTTTGGGTTTTGTTTTCCGCAAGTCGTTTTATTCCAATAATGGTGTATGGTATGGTCGAAGTAGATCTACATGGAAAATGGGATGCAAGCCAAGGAATTTAGGATCTTGAGCTGAAAAGCATTTTCTCCAATCTGTTTAAGGATACTGTATGGACCATATCACAAAGGTTTCATATTTCTGTACGGACCAGTGAAGCGCTCCTTCTTTAGATGTAACCAGGCATGATCCCCAATTTGGAACGAATGAGGAATATGATGCTTATTGTGTCAAGCCTTAGATTTTTCATTAACTCATTGCAACATTTTATGTGCTTGCTTCTGAATGTTGTAAATTTTGATCTTTGAATTTCAATTCTTTCTCCACTTCTTGTCCTTTGAAGTCCGTGGTGTTCGACTGTGTTGAGGAACTGATTAAGTTGATAGGTGCTGAGGGTTGAAATCTGTAACAAAAATCAAATGGACTCTTTCTCATAGAGTTTTGTTGAGCACAATTGTAGTTGTGTTGTATATATGGAAGGGTGTCATCCCATGTTTGATGATGCTTGTGGTTGTACATGTGAAGTAGTTGTATGACTAAGTGATTTACAACTTTCGTTTGTTCGTATGTCTGCAGATGGAATGTTGTCGATAAATAAAGTCACGTTTCAAGCTGTTAACATAGAGCGTGCCAAAATGTGCTGAAAAATATAGCATCTCTATTGGAAATAATGGTCATTGGGAGGCCATAATTTTTCCACACATGTTCAAAGAAGAGCTGAGCAGTCTATTGTCATCCCATGGTCCACTAGAACTGGAAGGGGTGTGTACAATCCTCTTCGTCGATTCGACGGTTTAGCAATGACACAAACCACACATGATCGAAAGTACTTGTTGACTTTAGATTTAAGTGAAGGCTAATAAAATTAATTTTGGAGGATAACAAGTGTTTTTGTGAATCCAAAATGTCCCACGATCTTGTTGTAGTGCACGTCCCAAATGAGCTTTTGTCGATGCTCATCGGTCGGTACACGAAGTTGTCCAAGCTTGTATAGCAAGGAGTCTTTCAGGAAGTAGTCAATACCAGAAAACTTGTCGGTCGGAAGCTATCGATAAATTGTAGAGAAATTGCAGTATACCGAATACATTTGTGGCCAAGTAGTGGTGTCGCAACCCTGCATACTCATCACTGTAGACAATAGAGTAATGGGTGGTTTGATGAGACAATCGGCTTCGACATTGGCTTTGACTTTCTGATACTTAATTACCAATTGAAATTGTTGCAGGTAATTAATCCACTCGAGTTGTCGAGTTGTCTGTAGTTTCGACTGGGACGGAGTGAATTGGAAATATTTATGGTTAGTGAGGATGACCGTTTCCTTTCCAAGAATGTAGTGTCTCCATTTATTAAGATCTTGCACGATGGCATACAGTTATTTTTCATACATCGAGTACCTTCTAACTGTGTCGCTAAAAGTATCGGAATGAAATGTGACTGGGTGACCTGCCTGAGTGATCACTGCACCAAGGGTACAATCTGATGCATCCATCTCAATCTAAAAGGGATGATGCAAATCAGGTAACACAAGTACTGGTGCAGTACAAAGCTTGTTTTTTATTTGTTTAAAATTGTGTTGTTGTGTCAGTGTCCATTTGAAGATAGTTTTCCCATTTCCTTTCGTCAATTCATTCAAAGGCCATGCGATGTGGCTGAACCCAAGTATGAATCATCGATAGAAATTTTCCAAACCAAGAAAAAATCTTAGTTCATGAATGTTTTAAGTAATGGGCCAATATTTGAGGATCTGTACTTTTTCTAGGTCGCCATGAATGCTTGCAGAGTCAATTACATACCCCAAATATTTGATGTTGGTCATCAGAAATGTGCATTTTTCCATGTTCATATATAGTCAATGTTGTTGGAGAGTGTCGAAGACTTGTCGAATTTGTTTGACATGTTGTTCCTATGATAGACTAAAAATCAAGATATCGTCGAGATAGAAAATAACACACTTATTGATGAAAGGTCATAGAAAGTCATCCATATATCTCATGAAGGTTGCAGGTGCATTGGTTAAGCTGAAAGGCATGGCTAACCATTCAAAAATCCTTCCTTGGTTTTGAAAGTCGTTTTCCATACATCCGTGGACTCGATTGGAATCAGATGGTATCCCGACTTAAGGTCGAGTTTCGTAAAGAACTTAGAACCTTTCAAATTGTTGATGAGTTCATCAATCCGTGGAAGAGGGTATATGTTCTTCACTGAAATTTTTTTGAGAGCCTGGTAGTTGATATACATGTGCCAAGTCCCATATTTCTTTGGAACTAAGACGACTGGAATTCCACAAGGAGAGGAACTAGGGAGGATATGACCTTGTCGATCAAATCTTAGATTTTCCTACGAATCTCTTCATTTTCGAGAATGGATCTTCTGTAAACAGATGAGTTAGGAAATGAAGAACTAGGAATAAGTTCAATGGAGTGTTTTACGTATAAATGCATAGGTACTCCGTCGGGTGATTGAAATATGTTCTAGTATTCTTTAAGAATGTTGTCGATTTGTTCTTGTCGTTGGGAGTTGTACTGATCAGTGAGTCGACTTGTTGCTACAATATTTTTGGAATGTTGAGACTTTATCATGATTAATGTGAAATTTTGAGCATGATTGATAAGTTTATTTGTTTTTTTGGCAGATACCATAGCAACTATTGATGTGGGTTGTCGCTCTGTTATATGCCATACCATTGATTCCAGATTTTGAAAATCACCTTCTGACACCGTGACGGATATGTATCATGTCGATCCCATAGGTAAGGTTTTATGAACAAGGCGTCAGCTATAGAAAGCAATGCCATGTCACATAGTACTTCATCTTCAAAAGGATTAATGAATTAGGCAAGTTGTAATTGTGAAAACCTTAGTTCTTGCACATCCTTCATCCAACCAATATTATAAGGTTGAGGATGTGGACTGCTAACAAGACCTAATTTCTTCACAAGATCTTCAGAAACAAAGTTCTTTTGGCTATCATTATCCATAATCAGATGTAATGGATTTTTATGAACCCATATCTGTGTATGGAATAGGCACTCTTGTTCCTCCCCATCGATGCATTAGAGGAAATTAGGGGTCTAAAATGGGCCTTATAAGAAAATGTGCCAACAATAAATTTTGTGAGTTGGAATTCAAGAACCAATAGAATCTCAATAAAATGAGTCAACCAGAATGGTTGAATTGACATATTTGTCATAAAAGAAAACTACCTTTTTTGTTCGTATTTTCGACATATCTCCTTGTGTTTTTACTTGAATTTCAGGCGGGAGAGCTCATTGGATTTAATTTCACATCCAACTACTACCCACACTACATACTTTTGACGGACCCTGCTACCCCAAAAGCAAGAAATTCCTGAAAAAATGTGATGATGACTTTTGACGGACCTTGCTACCCCAAAAACAAGAAATTCCTGAAAAAATGTGATGATGATGTCATCATCACGTTTTTTCAAGAATTTCTTATGTTTGGGATAGCAGGGTCCATAACAAGTATGAAGTGTGGGTACTCGTTGGATGCAGAATTAAATTCCTCATCCAATGAGCTCTCCTGCTCGGAATTTGAGCAAAAACACAGGGAGATATGTCAAAAATACGAACAAAAAAGTTGTTTTTTTCATTCTTCCTCCAAAATTAATAACTATTATTTTATTATTCTAACTATTACTTTATCATTTTCCTTAGGAGGCCCATTTTAGACCTCAAATTTCCTCTAATGATAGTTGAGGATGTCGTAGTGGTCGAGGTCGAAGCCAAGAGAGTTGATGCATCTAGATCAGATTCTATCAGGGTTTTGTTGGACAAGTCGGATGTTGACAATTTTTCCAAAAATGTCTTCCAAGCTTTGCATTCTGACATATCATGCCATGTTGAAATGTGATAATCACACCATTTCTCGGTAGGAGCTTTTTTTCTCCAATCCCTCTTCTCTTTCTAAAAGTTCTTCTTTTAATGATCGGGCTTTAGTGGAGTTGGCTAAGAAGGGTTCTTGAACTTGTCGAAATCAACTAATGACTTTTTTTTAGATGTTTGACCTGTTGGCTTGTTCACGAAATGTGATTTTCATTTATGTTTAGCTTCAATATTGTTGGTGTAATGAAATGCATCCGCAAGCGTACTGACAGTCAAAAACTCCATCTCTTGTTGAATGTACGGGGATAAATCACTGATGTAGGCCAAGTATAGCCATGAGTCGATAGAAATCATCGTTGTAACTCTATAAGGACTGGTCTTTCCATTGCCTTAGCTGCTACCACTTCTTATACTATTGTTCAAGATATTTGGGTAGGTAGAACTCCTTTTGAACATAATCGACAAATTTTACCCATGTGTCTATGGGATCTCCTTCTTTTTCCATATTTGTCGATATATTCTCCCACCATCATTGTACAGAGGTTGAAATTTTTAAGGACGTAATCATGAAATTTTACGCTTTGGAGAGTTGATTTACCTAGTAGTAAGATTCCAGTTGTTGTACCAAATTATCGACAGATTCTATGTCAATATTTTCTTCAAGGTTCGGTATGTCCAGATTGATTTTCACTTTGAAGGGGCTAATTTTATCGGAGTGAGGTCACATTGAGGATTCCTTGGATTTCGAGGTGACTTGCATGAGAATCTCACTGAACTGGGCAAACATTTTGGTTCACTGGAGATCCAATTCTTTTTCTATGAGTTGCTTTGTCTCGTTAATTGCATGTTTATTGTATGCTTCTTTGGCCATTTTTTCTGAAGTCGAAGGAAGTGTATTTTTATGTTGTTGAGTTTGCGATCGTGTTTGAACATGCATAAGTTAAATAACTTCGATGAAAGTTGTTTTTTAACTTGAACTCTAAACAAGGGCTTGCTTTGATACCAATGATCCAAGCCGTGCCCAAGTGCACGCCGAGGACAACAGTTTATTGAATGATCGAGCTCTATTATGGAAGAAGCATATAAGAAGAAACAACAAAGCAAGAAATGCACTAGGTCAACAAGAAGTATGTACATAGGCAATATGCAAGAATTTGAACCAATTTATTACTCCTTCTCCATGAAAGATGGAGGAATCATAAATCTATTGATCAAAAGGATGTATATTAGATTAGTGTACATTCTTTTATAGCATGCTGAGACGCTTGGGTCACTACCTGTTATGTTCAGTTACAAAAGAACTTATACCAGTTCAGAAGTTCAACCGTCGCAGAGCATGTTAGTATGTTGTATGTCGAAGCGGACCTTTCGAGGCAAACCTATCAAGCGAACATGTCGAGGAGGACCTGTCGAGGTGAACCTATCGAGATGAACCTTTCAAGCAAACACGTCGAAGCAGACCTGTCGAGGTGAACCCGTCAAAGCAGTCGAAGTGATAACTTTGTCGAAGCTTGACAACCTACCAACTATTGGTTGGATCATGCTTCATCTGTTGGTTCTGCATAACCATTCTGGACTATCTCCTAAACATCTTAACCTCTAAACAAATCCTTCATTGTTAGAGACCAATAATCATAATTCTTACCTGTAAAAATTGGAGTTTGTTAACTCGACATGTGTGAACCAGAAGTGGAATCCATTTTAAATTTTCCTTAGGAAATTAATTTTCCCTTTTTTTAAGACAATATTTCTTTTCTAAACTCGCTTTGATACTAGATATTGAGGGACTATGACAGACCTAGATGGATAAACTTGAGTCACCGCTCAGTCATAAAATTTAAATTACTTGTCGATTTTCAACCTCTTTTTACTCATCGGGTAGAACTTGCCTAACATCGACTAGACAAATCAAATTTTGACAGGTTAATTCATCATACTAATTTTGGTCAGAATTTCAACCGACACCTTTTAACCTCCATAAACATTTACTTCACTTCGCCCATCTTACTCGACAAGTTTACTTGGACCGACTTACTCGACAGGTTTTATTTTGACATGTTTACTTCGACCGACTTTTGGTTCCGACCAACTTACTCAACTTAACCACCTTTAGCCGAATTTTCTATAAAGGATATTTCTTAGTCTAAAGACTTATAAAATGAAAATCATTTTTCATTGACCGATAACTTGGAGTAAAACTTGACATAGCAATAATTCGACAGATTTACAAAATCATATAACCAAATATTCAGGAAGACTTGTGTCAACCACTCAATCGCAAAAACTAATTTTTACTCGATGAAATGTTTATGGATTCTATGTTTCTTTCACTTAACTAGTAAATGTAAACAACATTTACTCAAGTAATTTCAGATAGAACGTGCGGCTAAATAAAACATGCATTTAACCATAACAATAGATTTATAAAACTTGTTGGGACATACATAACAAAGAACTATTTGTTGTAAATACTAATTTGGAAATTTACAAGGATGTTTCACCTTTTATAGAGCTTCGACTCTCGACACTTTAAAACACAATGAATCTTGAGCTTCAACTCTATTCTCTCAAAATTATCTCTTTGATTTATAATCTTCTTCTTCTATATAGGCAAACTAAAATTTGTTTCTTCGTGAATCCACTGACTTCACATTAAAGAGTGTAATAACTATCTACCTAAAATCTTAGCTTCACAAATTTAATTCAACTGGTTTATATATGATAAATGTGAACTCTTCATCTTGTCAGATTGTTTGATGAAAACTGAACTAATATAGACTTTCAAAGAGTCTCCTGAGATCTGACACAGATCAGCAAGTAATTAATATTTCCAACAAAAACATCTAAATTACAGTGGAAAAGGACACCACAAAGGTATGGTTCCAATTGTGAGCATATAGATGCACAGTTTAGACTCGTGAGAGCGCTCATATGCATCATTGCTACAAAATTCATATTGGTGCATCCACGAAGGTGAGTTACATTTTTTGGCAATGCGAATTCGGCAAAAATGGAAAAACGTACCTCGATCGAGATTTTAATAAACCATCGATCGAGGTCTTAACATCTCGATCGAGGGTTTATACAGCACTCAATCGAGGTTCTATTAAATGATCGATCAAGATTTTTGTAAACCCTCGGTTGATGGTTCAAAACCTCGATCGAGGGTTAAAGTAGACCTCGACCGAGCATCTTTAATTGCCTATAAATAAGCAACATGCCCATCATTTAATTGGATATGGATATGAACTTCCTTTGATGGATATTAGTCGTAGAGTAATTGGGTTATAGATGTGATTAATCACATCTATGACTCCAATCAATTACATCTATAATTCCAATTACTCTACAACTAATATCTATACATAAAATCTAGGGGAAGTGATACACTACTACATTTCGATCCAAAATCCGACGGTTACTTCCGACGGCGCGTGGATTTTTTCTTTTAAACCTACCAAAAATCACAAAGATATATTTTTTTTGTAAATGTGGCCACACACGTCGGTTAAGCGACGGATATTTTCATAGCCGTCGCTTAATCGACGGCGCGTAAGCCAAGGTCATCAATCAATATATTACATGACATTTTTTTTTGTAAATGTGGCCACACACGTCGCTTAAGCGACAGATATTTTCATAGCCGTCGCTTAAACGACGGCCCGTAAGCCAAGGTCATCGATCAATACAATACATTAGTGTATAATTCATTTTGTGTAGAAGAGCGTTCGAGCTTCTCAGGCTCCCCTGCAATGAAGGGACTGCAATCCCCATTGAGTATGCAGAAGGGAAGCCCCAGTCCTCGTTTCAAGAGTCCTCGCAATAGGAAGAAAAAGTCTCAGGAAGAGGATTTGAACAATGGGCTCAATTCTCCTTCTGCTGCCATTGCTGCAGAAAACCGTGACCCCAATTTTAGTGTGAAAATCTCTAATGGGCCTGTGAAAAACTCTGGTGGGTCTCTGAAATCTAATCTTTCAGAAGTACCCTCGTTGTCTATTGCTTCTGGAATTCATTCATGCAAGTCTAGGAGATGTGCTGCTAACTACCCAGATTGGGGCTCGGTCAATTTCAAGTCTCAACCTCGCAAATTCCTTGTTGCAAAGAGGCATGATCGGCCTGAGAAGGAGCTCACTGAATGCAAATGCAGTGAAAAGAAGGAAGATGGAGATAAATCTAGAAAATGCGCTTGTGTTTCTTCTAAGGAATTGAGGGCTTCTCAGGAGGAGTTTTGCAAGGAGAATCTGCAGTTAACACCTTCGGATTCCGCAGAAGAAGAAGATACGGGAAGAGGTAATGACTGCAAAACCCAGGTCTCTAATGTGAATTTTGATATTCCAAACGATGATAAACGTCATGAATTTGAATGCAATGTAGATGGCATATACGGGTTTGCTGAAAAAAATGGAGATATGATGTGCATTGAAGAGAGTAAAAATGAGAAAATTCAATATGCCGAAGAGGGCATAAATGGGTTTTGGAAACATGAAAATAAACGATTTGGTGAACAGGGGATGAATGGATTTTTTAGGGAAGAGAGAAATGAGGAGGTTCATTGTGGTGAAGAGGGCAGAAATGGGTATTGTAGTGAAGGGAAATACATAGAATCCCAATATGGTGAAGTAGGTA
>LPNX010107175.1:4424-15185 GCA_001517045.1 Pseudotsuga menziesii
ATAGCCTAGCTTATAAACAATTTCATAATCAAATGAACTTAACCATGAAAACCATTTCAAAATACGGCTACTATTTTGAGCCATTAAACTTTCATTTTTAAAGATGCCTGGCATGATCTTCAAGTCTGTGCGGATAGTAAACTTGACAGGTTTTAGAAACAACTTAAAGTGATTGACAGTTTTCTTGACAGCCAATATCTCTTTATGGCTTGACGGATAATTCAACTCTGCTCCTCTGAATGCACCGGATCCGTAGCCACAAACGTTTTCCTTACCGTTAACGGTTTCTAACAAAACACCACCCCATGTTGACGAAGAGGCGCCTGTTTCTATAATGAGCTGACCATTACCGGTAGGTAGAGAGAGTGAAGGCAGTTTTTGAACTCTTTCCTTTATTTTCTTAACTGCTTTACTCATTTCAGCAGTCCATCTGGGAGGGTTCTTTCTTAACCGCTGCTGAAGAATCTTTATATCTTCGGCCTGTCCTTTATAGAAGGGCCGAATGTAATTCAGAGATCCCAGAAATCTCTGCAACTGAGTCTTGTCATATATTTCATATGGAAACTTATCAAAACAAGACAAGACATGGTTCTGAAGGATTACCTGTCCTTTCTGGATCTTAAAACCCAGAAACTCAATTTCGGTCTTACCGATTTCCATCTTTGGCTCTGACAGGACTAATCCATGCTTGTATACTAATTCATAGATCTTCTGCAGATGCTTCAAATGTTCCTGCAGACTATGAGAACAAATTAGTATATCATCAATATATACCAACGCCCAACTGTATTCTCTGAAGATATCCTCCATATGTTTCTGGAACTCGGAGGGAGCGTTGTTGATGCCGAATGGCAGCACTTTCCACTGATACTGTCCTCTTGGTATCAGGAATGCTTTCTTAAACCTATCTTCAGCTTTAATGCCAATCTGGTGAAAACCAGACTTCAAGTCAAACTTGCTGAAGATTACACAGCCATTAATCCTTTGCAGGAGGCTGGACTTATTTGGAAGAGGGTAGCGTATCTTCTGCAAAACAGCATTTAGCGGCTTGAAGTTTACTACTAACCGCGGCTTACCTCTCTTTTGCTCAGAGTGCTTGTTCACGACAAATGCTCTACATGCCCATGGACTTTTTGCTGGCTCTATCAAACCTTTCTGCAAAAGTTCTTGGATCTCTTCATCACAGAACTTCACCTCTGACGGTGACATTAAAGCAGCTGATGCTTTCATCGGTTTGATCTTCTGGTTAGGATCGTAAGGCAGAGAGACAAAGTATTTTTCTCTTGTCCAGAATGCATTTGGACTGTCTGAGCAACAATATCTACGCAGCTTCTCAGTTATTTCTAATAATGCCTTTTCACCATGCAACTCTGAGAAGACTTTGCTACGTTCCATTTTCATGAGCTATGCAGGGTTAGCTAACTGTACAACTGACGGCTCAGGTAATGGACATATAGGAAAATTCCTAAAATACAAAGGCAATCTAACATACTTATTATCAAATGTACAAATAAACATCTGTTTGCTGTGGTTAAAGAAATACGGACTGACTTGATGGAGAAAGTTAGACCCTAGGACAACATCTTCATTCATATCATCCATTCTGTAAATGGTTAACTTTCTACAGACCTGGTTAAATTTGACAGTTATTTCGGCTTTTGCATGAAGCCGAATGGGTGCTCCATTGATGGCTGTTCCACCATCGACAGTCTTTTCCCAGTAGTAACTAGGAAGAGCTGAACCACGAGCAAGGTTAACCTGACATCCTGAATCTATCATACAAGAAAGAGAATAAGGATTATATTCACAGGGATGAAAGGAGACAGGAATATACAACTTCGGACCTGAAAGCATGGATAGGCTGATTAGGATCTGTTGAGGCGGAGGAGAAGGCGGAGGGGAATGTTCTGGAGTTTCTGCTTCCTTCTCTTCTATGCTTTCAGTATTTAGAGCACTTTCATAGTGCCGACTGAGATCATCGTCCGATGATTGATCTCGTTCAAGCTGGATTACCTTGACTTCACTTTTCTTTGCTTCTATCTTCTTACAGAGTTCTTTAAGCTCTGTCTACATTTCTCTGATTTCTAGTTTCAGCTTTGCTTCTCGGCTCTTTCTGAAGCTTTGTCTTTCTTGATGCCCTTCTGGATAATTTTTATAAAGTTCTGCAGGGCTGTATGATACTGAAGCCTCATACTCGATCTTCTGCTTACCTTTGCTGCTGTTAAGCTGCTGCAGCAATTGCTTCTTCTTTTCTTGTAGATAGTTGCGCTCTCTATACTGATATGGTTCAAGATCTGAAAGACTGAGATCTAAAGCAGCTATTTTCTTTTCCAAATCTTGCTGATAAGATGCAGAAGAAAACATGCCAAAGTTAAACATATTAATGCTGAAATCAAAGTCTGGTACCTGGAACCCCCCTAAATTTGCTTCCGATTCAGAATCTGAAGAGGGAGAATTGGGAGCAAATTTATTCAGATCAGGGTGATCCGATGAGTCTGGCTCGTCGTCAGAGTCAGATTCATAATCAGACGGAAGATAGAGAACCTTGCCGGAAGGCGGTTCATCTGGGTCTGGTCTATCCCACCAGCGTGAGTCAAGATTGTCACAAAAAGCGGCAAGTCTGGGCTTGCTCTTCTTCTTGGGGCACTTGTTTGCCCAGTGGCCCGGTTTACCACAAAAGAAACAATTCTTACCAGTCGCCTGGGAAGAACGTCGCTTAAGAAACTTTCTAGGCTTAGCAGGATGCCGAGCCTTCCTGGGATGATACCTTGGCTTTCTGTCGAACTGCAAGGGATATGTTTTCTTATTCTGGTTTAGTTGGGTTGAAAGTGCTAGTGTTTCTTCTCTTACCATACAATATTCAGGATTTTCTCGCTTGGAAAATGGTTTGAGTAGCGCCAAAAAGATATTTTTTTTTTTGGTATGAGTAAGCTATTAAGGTACTCATATACAAATAGTCTGTGAATAAGTATAATACAAAACTACCAACTACCTCAGTTTCAATTCAAACTTTGAGAAACCCATCATATACCAACATTCTCTCCAAGGGGGTCAATATACCATATATAAAAGTTGTATCTTCAATATAAAATATTAGAAATTAGTTCTATAAATACAATACATGCAACTGGATTTAAATTAGACATTTAGTAATTTTATATAAACTCTAGTTAGTTAGCATAATTTTTAATAGATAAGAAATTGAAATGATCGGCATGGTAACTATAAAAATTAAGGAAATCGTTTTTGTAAATCTAATGCATTTAGTGAGATGAAATGAGATATTTAATATTCTTATATTGTTATTAGAATAACATTTTAATAGATAAGAAGTTAGAGATACACATAATTTATTTTCTGCTAACAAGTTTATTTTATGCCACAGTTATTTAAACGTTGATTTTTTCATTTCATTCTAAAGTCTTCAAGAACCCAACTTAGCACAGTCTATATGTTGATAGCATAAATGTTCACTCATGTTCATAAATTTTATATCATATCTTTAAATTAAGAACCCAACTTATCAAAGTCTATATGTTGATACCATAAATGTTCATTCATGTTCATAAATTTTATATCATATCTTTATTACAATTTAAAATCTCTTCAAATTATTCTTAAATTTTACTTATGATAAATCTTTATACGATTACAATGGATATCATAAATGTATATAGATTTATGCATCATCCATGCATGCTATATTGGTATGGATGCCAAAAATAGATCCTATAAAATAACCAAACGATATGAAACAAAAATGTTAGGCTTCATTTTTTCTGCCATAGGCAAAGAAAGAAGGAAATAAATTGTGCATGACTCACTAAAGAGTAGGAAGTAGGACCGAAATTACAAATGTCTTGAAACTTGCATATGATCAAGGGTAAGAAAAAGGTCAAATATAGAAAAAAACATGAAATTATAGCATTGCATAAAACAAAATTCTCCAAAAGAGCACTAGAATATTAACTGATAATTCTTTTCCCAATGGTTGAAAAGACAAGTATACAAGTTAAGTTGTTTATAGTTTTTATAGTCACATTATAAAACCTATAGTTCTGAAACTTGCCCTCGAGATAGTTGAAAAATGAGATAATGCATGCAGATAAATAGACAAAGAGAAACAAAGAGAGAATAAATACCTATTCCCATAGGCCCGGTTCAAATGTTTATGTACTTGAAGTCGAGTTTTGCACAATACTTTGTCTAGAATAGGAGACTCCAGGAGTATGAATCCAATAAATTAATTACGAATAAGAGAAAATTTCAAGCCTATAAAAAATGAATAAGATACACAAACACATTAGTTATGTGCACAACAAAATACATTTGTACTTTCTAGCATGATAGAAATGAGAACTCACCTCAGTTAGAAATGCAAGAGCACTCTTCTCCAAAGCCGTAGATGCATCAAGAAAATTGATTATTTCTTCTTTCCTATCACATTGACCCTACACCGATATCCTCTTATTCTTACTTGATAGGGCATCTCATCAAGCAAGAATTTCTCTTTCATTGATATGTCAGCAAGTACAAGAGAAGACATAGATGAGGTTATAAGTCTTCTTGTATCTTTTGAAACCTTCTCATTTTTTACTTTCTTTTGTAGTTCTTAGTGATCATTAGTATTAGGTATGGTACAATTATCAAATAGAGGGGTTCTTCCACTAATTTTACTTTCATGAATAACACTTATGAAATCATACTTTGGAGGTAGGGAGGAAAATAGTGCTTATGAAGTTTCATATAAGCTAGAGCATAATCACCCTTCAAGTTCAACTCAACTACATAGCCTAGATCAATATCTTCATAGAAAGTCCATTCTAATTACTAAATATCTATGTGTTTAAGCCAATGAAAGGAATGACAGATGTATCAGTAGACTCCCTTGGATTTTTCTTGTCTTCATTGTTGGACTTCAAGATACATACAAAATTGGATTTCAATTTTCTGTACTTTGTCTAAGATGACTATTTTGTAACTAGTATACATCCTTCAGAAACGTCAAATTTTTTGTTCATTTTCAAATGATGTTAATCTTCATCTTCAACTTCAATTTTAGAAGTTGAATCGAGGAATAAATTAGACATGTTTAGATATGGTCTCTTTGAGTAACTGTAGTTTAATGTTGAACACACCAAACACACTAAGAGGGGGGGGTGTGAATCAGTGTGTGTACCTTTTATTACTTTTAAAAACTTGATTATTAACATCTTGTAAAGTACAACATTCATTAATACATTATCAACCTTTACAATTCATAAGAATTTCATCATCACATCATCATCACATACGAATCATACACAATACAAATATTTGTACGTGGGAAAAAACCACAAAATATGTTGTTTATATTATAGATATTGCATTCAATTTGTTTACCAGCACCAAGTAGAAGGAAGCTACAACTCCCTAATTTTCTAGCACCAACTAGAAGTAGGATCGAACCGCCTAGTTTAATAGTTCCAACTGAAAGGATCCTACAACCCCCTAAGGTCATATGATCCAACATGGAGAGAGGAATCCAATCCTCAACGAGAACCAACTCACAATTCTCAGGAACCAACCTGAAGGGGACTACAATATCCTATCATTTCCCCGCATTTCCTCCCTAATATGAATAGAAGAACCAATCTATAATGATCATTGTATCAAATTATCAATGTCTCTGACGTGACTTGTACCTGTATCTTTGTCCCTACACCTATATCACCGTATCACTACCTTTGTCAACCCATCACAATCACTAACTCTATCACAATGCCCCAATCACTGTCTCTGTCAACCTATACCTAAATCTCTATATTTGTACCTATATAATTGCCCCTAACACAATCATTGTATCTTTATATTAATGCCACATTCACTACCTCTATCACAAAGTCACTATCAATGGAAAAATTCCACAATCACTATCACATTGTCTCAACATATATCAAACTATATCAACATGTACATGCCTCAAATATATACCCATAAATAATCATCCAACAATTTCATTTGGATCCTCAAGTTTTACATCATAGAAATTTCCAAAACATTTTAACATGCCAAGAGATGAGTCATATGCCACAGCATAACCATGGACTATGCCAAGATAATAACTTTGATTTATGCCAAGACCATCATACTAAATTTCCACATAATCACCATGATCTATAAAAACGAATCACTAATATCTAGTCCATGATCATAAAAAATTGTTCACCAACATCTATGCCAATATCACCATCAAATATGCTAAGAGATAAGAACAAGAACATGTACGAAATTTATACATTTTCAATACAACACGATGGACCCTAGTCCATGAGAGACTTGACCATAACAAGAGATACCTATTGTTAACCCAAAAAAATACCCAAATTGCTACATATGGCTTACACCACATGAAGACATCGATTTACTAACCCCTATTGACCCCAACACCCTTGCTTAACCTATGCTTTCCCCTCAAAGGCTCAAAAACCATTAAAAAGGGGCTTAAAAACCCATAAAGGCACCACAAATGGCTCACCAAGGGGCTAAAACCCCTAAAAGGGACTAAAAAACCCAAAGGGAGCTAAAAAGAGGCGGAAAGGGGCTTAAAATGCTAGAAGGGGCTTAAAACTGTGACCAAGGGCTAAAAACCCTAAAACTTTAAAAAAAGCTATAAATATAGGGGTGGGGGTCACTCTCAAAACACTCATTCTCTGCCTACTGTTACTCTGCCCATATGAGTGCCTTGAGGAGCCATCTCTCTCAAGCCATTCATTCCTCTCATTCCACTTGCTCCATTATCTATACTCCATGTGTGTTGAGCATTGCTCCACAACACCCAAATCTGTAGAGAGGTAGCTCCCTAAGCTAGGGCATGGTGGCCCATCTTCCAAAAAGATATAAGTTATAATGGTCTTAATTATTTCTTGTTATTTAGGTTATGATTTAGCAACTCATATTTTGTCCATTTCTAACTGCTTGCCACGGGTATTTACTTGTTTATTTATAACAGTATATTGTAGGTTTTCCTCCATCCAGTTGAATCTATCCGTTTGTCCTATAGATGGAAGGTAGGTGCTTCTGCACGTAGCCAGGGTTTCCCCTGGACTACAGTTTGGTGACCATACTGGGTCGATCCCACAAGATCCTTGGGTTTTTTATTTTATTTTTATAGATCTTTTGCTTAGTTTGATAGATATTTTCTTACTTAGTTTGATAGACCCTTTTCTTTCATTTTTTTTATTGGTTCGGCCACAGTATCAGTCACTATTGGCCGTTCTTTTATTTGCAAATCATTCAGCTATGAAAAAATGACCGAACCGAATTTCTGAAAATTCACCTCTATTCGATCACATTGTCTACCCAAACAATTGATCCATTTCTAGATCTATTCACGGTTAGGGGTAAATAGGCATGTTTCGGAAGTGGGTTTTCAACTGTTTGATCACAATCCTCCCTGCAAAAACATGTCTTCTACAGATGCACAACCCATTTTTTACTTTGTATTAGCATTGTAACTTTTTGGGCTTGCCTGTTTGCTGCTGTTTGGACTGTTAGTGTGGCCTTGTCGCCACTTTCCAACAGCCCATCTTTTTCTGCAATCAATTTTTCTAGTTAATGATGTATGCGGTTAACTATTCATGAATATAAATGTGTTTAAATGCTTAGCTAAAATATAGTAAGTTGATTTTCAATTTTTTCACTTAAATCCTTGGAAATTAACCCCCTTGCCCAGCCCTTACGCCTCTACTCAGTCATCACCCTCCGGGGTATTCTGAGAAAAGATGGAGGGTTGAGCAAGTATAGTAATAGGCACTTATCATTGTCATTGCTTGAGACCATTAAAAACGAGTGACTTGGAAGGTAGAGGGGGTGGAGACCATTGGGGGTCTCACGGTGTTCGTGTCCTCCTTGTTGAATGACCTTGCACTCAAAGAGTGACCTGTGGATCTACAGGTGGGATTGTTCCCACTTTGATGAGAGCCCAACACTCTTTCTTGGTTGAAGAGGAATACAAGGGTAAGGTAGTCACCTAGAAGATTTACAATTGTTCAAGCTCATTAGTTTTATTTTCAGTAATGTTTATTTTTACTGGTTTGTCATTACAGGTTTCCCATTGTTCAAATTTACATAAAAACCCAGAAACATCTGCAAACCATACTCATACACCAAGTGATTGCAGATTCATGAATATAAAACATAATTGCAGATAATGGTTTGAAATGAATAATACTCATACACTAAAAATGCACACAATCACACCACTTAAGCCAACCAAATTCGGTTCTTGACGCCGAGCCACCCTCTTAAAATCAATCAATTTACATTAATTCGAAAATTTGTAGTTTGAGGACATAAGTCCCTAATTTCCCTAACTGTGGGAAGTGCTTGGGATATGCCCTGAAAGTCATTGTGAGGAGTACCATGAGAACCCCAAAGTAGCTAGCCAATGAGAGGAATTTCCAAGCAAAATGGGCAACGACCCCCACCGGTTGACTAATAAACCCTATGAGGAAAAATCCAAGTGCTATCTTCTAGCAGTCTTGGTGGCCAAGAGACCACCTGCAACCCACTAGGATGCCATTTAACCGCAGTCCAAATCTTCATCACCAGTTACATTATTCTATTCACTAAAAGAAACCATTGATCCATCACGTTCCTCCTCTCGTCTTAGGGGGGAGTCCCCTCAGTTTTTCCCTTTGAACCAGCACCGTTGAGACCATTCTCAAGGACCTACTACACTATCACAAGGTCACACAACCTCTGACTCTAATTCAGATTCATACCAAGCTGAGCCAAATTTGCACACTGCACCATCCAGCCCCATAGCTGGTGCAAACCCTGATCCCTTCTCCGGAGGGTTGATTGGTGGTGGACCCATGTCCATCCCTCAAATCTTTACCAACATCCCTTTTGGTGGTTCTAGCACAGCTACGCAGACCATGATAAGTCAACTACCCAATAGTAGTGTACCCACACTTATACAGACCATTCCCTTTGTCCCACTAGTCATACTCAGCGGTAACAACCCTTCCACGACTGTGTCAGCTATCCCAATCCAAATACCCAAATTTTAACTCCTTGGATTTTATGTTCCTGCAATATTTCCAACTCCCCGTTAGATATGACCAAGGGGTGGAGATCTTTCTATCTTACCACCAAAATACTGTGACACACATAATCGACGACATCCAAGAGTGGCAGTGACGCCATAGTTTGTGCAAGATTCAGATTGATGACAGAATCTTCCTGGATTGGTTCCTGAAAACTTTTCTACCACCTATAGCAAAGGACGTCACATCCAAACATCCCCAATCTGAGGAGGAAGCCATCTTGAAAACCCAGCAGTTTGATATGATTTATGCTCAGTTTGGATAGCTTTATACCATTATTCTAGACGCTCCTCATGCAGGCACTTCTTACCATGACACGATGGGGGAATCCCATGCTGCAGATGGCATCATAGGCTCTATTTCCCATCAATCACAACACCATGTGACACCACCCCTAGTGTTAAGCAACAACCCTAGTGCTTCCTACCCAAACCAAGCTTCTGACTATTTAACGATGATGTCTCAATCTGAAGTAATAACCTCCTACACAAAACCTACACCACAACATCATGCCCATGCACCAACTTAGTGGATACAACAATATCCATGACATATTACTAGATTTGTAGCACCAAATGCCCTCGTCTACTATGCACCACCAGCTTAAGTCACCCTAGCCCCCACCCTAGCTCCATCAGCACCTTTGGGACAAGTGTTTCTTAGAAAAATCATCCCAACCAACCTGCCCCCAATAACCAACAACGAAAATCCAAAAATAACAGAGCTAGGAATCGAGGCAACAACCAATCGCAAGGAGGCAGCCAACAACTAAATCCTCCCAACAACACCGGAGCAAATCGACTAGCTCAAAATCCCCAGCAACAAAACCCACATAGACGCAATGCTCCATTACACATAAATTAGCGATGTAAACTATGTGACGTGTACGAGAACTATATGCATGAATGCCCCTTCATGGGTCCCGCTGAGCAGGACATTCAGAATGAAGTTCAACATGGTACCCATGTTGTAGTCCCATCTCAACCCAACCCGATAGCACCAAGCCCTCCACCCATGGTGCTCCAAAACTTTTTACCACTCCAAGGATTGGTAACAACTACACTTTCTCTCCAACCCGCTTCCACAGCTGTTAGCTGGAATATTTCACCTCCTGCAGAAAATAAGGTGTTCCATTGGTCTGAATGGTTCAAATCTAGAACAAATAGATCACAAAGGTTGATAACTCTCCCTAGACGTTGTAGATATCTGGAATACAAGGCTTTGATCGTCCACCTATGTACCTGCAATCAAGTTCAACAAGAAACAAATCAAAGCAACCAGAATATGATCTACTAATCTATGCTAGTGACTAAGGAATCTAGTAGTATATATATGAAATCAAACATCAACAATATATATGGGACAGAAAATCAACTTGCATTAGAAATATGAAGAAGTTTACAACCAAGCCTTAGTGTTGACATGCATCTCCATGAAACCATCTCTTCATCCCCAAAAGCTCCGACTCTAGCTCTCTATGCTCTCTCCAAATGATCTTGGGCCAAGAATCAATCCAACAGCATAACAATACCTTCAATGTTATCTCCTCAACCATAGCTATGAGCTCAAATTTATAGGGCTTTAATGGATAGAGATGGTTGAGAAATTAGTGGGTGAGGTGGCCTCTAAGATCCTAGGATGAGGGATCTTGAGCTCAACCAACCCACAA
>LPNX010107175.1:24290-45491 GCA_001517045.1 Pseudotsuga menziesii
GGTCCACAATATCTAGGTGACATCTTGGCACAACTTCCAAGCTTCAAGGAACTCTTCCTTTCCCTCACTCTAAGGTAAACATGATCCCCAACACTGAACTCCCTGTTCACCCTATGCTTATCTACATAGCGTTTCTGTCTGTGTTGTGCTGCTTTCAGATTCTGCCTGATCTTTACAACCTCTTGCTCCATTTCCTTGAGCAATTCTGGCCCAAGCACAATCCTGTTCACTAGAGTATCCCAAGTTACTAGTGTCCTACACCTTCTTCCATACAAAGCTTCATACGGACTCATCCCCAAGGATGCCTGCTGTCCATTGTTATAAGCAAACTCTACCAAGTGCAAGTAATCTTCCCACTTGGTTGGTTTGTCCATTACGTACATGTGAAGCATATCTTCAAGCACCTGATTAACTCTCTCTGTCTTCCCATATGTCTGAGAATGGTATTCAGTGCTGAAGTTTAGCTTTGTACCAAAATCTGCAAACAACCCCTTCCAAAATTTGGAAGTGAACTTGACATCTCTGTCAGAGACTATTTCCTTCGGCAATCCATGCAATCTGAAAATCTCCTTCATGAAGAACTTTGCAATGTCATCAGTCTTATGTGTAGACTTGACTGGTATAAAATGCGCTGCCTTTGTCAACCTATCCACCACAACCATGATGGAATCATGTTATCTCCAAGTCATCGGCAATCCTGTAATAAAATCCATGGAAATAACTTCCCATTTCCATTCTGGAACTAGCAAAGGCTGCAACAAGCCTGCAAGGTGTTGATGCTCAACCTTTACCTGTTGAAATTTCATACACCTCGAAATGTACTCAGCCATATCCCTTTTCATTCCTGGACAAACATATTGCTTTCTAGCTGTAGCAATTGTCTTCTGATATCCTACGTGACCAGAATATGGAGCTTGATGGATTTCATCCATAACAACTCTCCTCAAATCTGCTACATCTGGAATATAAATTCTACCTTTATAGGTGAGAAGTCCATCTTCTTCCAATTTATATCCCTCATACCTCTTCTCAAGTCTTTGCTGCTGCAATTTGTCTTTTACCTGCTCATACAATTCATCTCCAGCAATATGACTAACAATCTGCTGCCTCAAATCTGATTGGAAAATACTAAGAGATGCCACATGCATTTCTTGCATCTTCTTGCTGAGTGCATCGGCTACCTTATTCTCTTTTCCCTTTATGTGCTTGATTTCAAAATCAAACTCACATAAAAACTCCAGCCATCTTGCTTGCCTAGCATTCAGAGTAGGCTGATCAAATAGATACTTTAGTCCATAGTGATCTGTTCTGAGCTCAAATATCCTACCCATCAAGTAATGTCTCCACATCTTGAGAGCATGTACTATGGCTGCAAGCTCTAGATCATGGGTGGAATAGTTCTTCTCATGTTCCTTCAGCTTTCTTGACTCATAACATATCACGTGGTTGTCTTGCATATGGACTCCTCCAAGCCCTTGTCCGCATGCATCGGTACACACTACAAAATCTTTTTCTGGATCTGCAACCTTCAATACTAGTGCACTAGTTAGAAGACTCTTCAATTGCTGGAAGCTTTCTTCACAACTCGATGTCCATTCGAACTTCATCCCCTTCTTTTGCAAAGAAGTGATGGCATGTGCAACCCTGGAGAATCCCTCAATGAATCTCCTGTAGTATCCTACAAGTCCCATAAAATATATTACATTTGTCACATTTCTTGGAGTAGGCCAATTCATAATGGCTTCAATCTTTTTAGGGTCCATAGATATACCCTCCTCTGAGATAATGTGACCCAAATACTGAAATCTATCTCTATAGAAGTCACACTTGCTCAGTTTTGCATACAACTGGTGCTCCCTAAGCAATTGCAATGTCAATATCAAATGCTCTTCATGTTCATCCTCATTCTTATAATAAACAAGAATGTCATCAAGGAAAACAAGAACAAACTTGTCCAAATATTTATTGAAGACACTGTTCATAAGGCACATAAATGTAGCTAGTGCATTTGTGAGACCAAATGGTACCACTACAAACTCATAATGCCCATACCTTGTCCTGAAGGCTGTCTTATGAATGTCTTCATCCTTGATCCTTATCTAATGGTAACCAGACCTCAAGTCAATCTTGGAAAATACCTTTGCTCCTCTCATTTGATCAAAGAGGTCATCAATCTTAGGTAGAGGATAGTTGTTATTCACCGTAACCTTGTTCAATTGTCTGTAATCAATACACAACCTAAGTGTACCATCTTTCTTCTTTACAAACAGAACTGGTGCTCCCCAAGGAGATACACTCGGTCGGATATACTTCTTTTCCAACAACTCTCATAGTTGCATCTTCAATTCTAGCATCTCCGGTGTACTCATCCTGTAGGGTGCCTTGGACACTGGTCCTGCTCCTGGTACAAGTTCAATTGTGAAATCAATGTCCCTCTTTAGGGGAAGCCCTGGAATCTCATCAGGAAACACATCCCTGAATTCCTGTAACACCTGATAGTCCTCCAACCTCGGAGTTTCATCTCTTGATGTCTCCAAAATATGAGCTGCATACAACTGGCAACTCTTCCTACAAAACTTCTTTAACTGCATTGCTGAAACCTGTCGTACCAAAATCACCTTTGGAATACCTTTCACAACTACTAGGTTCCCTTCTTCATTCATGCATTCGAAAGTCTTATTATAACAATCAAGCTTTACCCGATGAGCTTCTAACCAATCCATTCCAATGAGAACATCATAGGAACCAAGCGGTAGAACATTCAGATCTACACAAGTGGCCAATCCATTCATGACCAATGGACATTTCTCTATCACTTCACTGACCTTTCTCTTAGTTCTAGTGGCTAGCTGAACTAACCAAGACTTCCTATGCTTTACTTTCTTAAAAGCACAAATCTCCACTACTCTAGGAGTAATGTAACTGTGAGTAGAACCAGGGTCAATCAAAATAGAAATAGATTGCTCAACAATCTTACCTGCTACTTCAACCACCGTTGACTGGTGATCTTCCTGGAGGTCCTCCAATGCTGCATAAATACTAGGGACTGCCCTTGCTACTTGATCCACTGTTTCTGATTCTTGAATGTTATAAGCTGGTCTTGCACTCTCATTCTCGAGTGGACAATTTATGTGCATGTGGGGTCCTCCACATTTCCAACATTGGAGTGGCCCTCTATTCTGTTGTGGATCTTTAGGCTTTTCTCTTGTCACTCCAACTGGCTTACTCGCAGCTTGAGATGGCTGCTTCTACTGATTCCTGAAGCTAGAAGGTTTGAAACCTTTCTTTATTTGGTCAAACTTCTCGTTCTTCTTGTCCTTCCATGCCTTATGGTAATCCAACTTACCTATGCTTTTCTAATAGCAATACTTAGCCTTCCTTATTGCTTCTTCAAGAGTTCTAGGTTCATAAAACTCAATTCTATCTTTGTAAGACTGAGGTAATCCACTCAGAAAACATTGGACCTTCACTTTTTCATCTCTGATGTACCGGACATACCTCAACAGCTCCAAAAACTTATTCACATACTCTTCCATGGTTTGCTGTCCTAATCTTAGCTCATGGAACTCCTTAATCTTATCATCATAATACCTGTCAGAGAGGTATTTCTACTTGAAATACTTCATGAACTATTTCCACTTAAGTATCCTTTCGCTGATCCTCTTTACTTGCTTGAAGTGTTCCCACCAAATGGATGCTCTTCCATTCAGGTTGAATATGGCAACTCTTGCCTTCATTTTTTCCGAATAATCATGCACTTGAAAGTACTTCTTTATTCCAAGAAGCCAAGCTTCAGCCTCTTGTCCAGTCTTCACCTCACCATCAATTGTAGGAGGTTTAGCTTTCTTAAATTCATCCCGAGAGCAATCCCTATGGTGTCTCTTTCTTTTCCTTTTGTGAGAAGAAGAACTTGAATCCCCGCTGGATTCTTCAGAATCAGATGATCCACTAGAAGTCCTTCTCCTTCTCCTAGTACTGCTCTTACTTCCTTCTGGTCTTGCTGTACCTCATCCAGAGTCTATCTTCCTATGTAAGTCTGTCAAACTTTGCAACATTGCAGCACTCAACTAATGCTGTTCTTCCTGGGCTTTGATCAAGCTTATCATTGTGGCTACAACATCTGACGGTGTCTCTTGGAATCTCCTTCCATTAGACTCTACGTCATCATTTCTATTACAGACATTTTCTCCCATGGCATCTTCCGCTCGTTCATAAGAATCCCGAGCATCACACCCATCATGGGTTCTCATGACTGAACCACCACTTACTTATCAAACTGCACTACCTGGAATACTACTCTTGAAGGTGACTATGATTCTACAAATGTGTTAGTAACACAACTGTTAGAAATTTTTGAAATTTTCCCTCTTAGTCTTCCTTTTCACTGCTTGATCGGCTCCATTCTCTTCTTTTGTCGGTGAAATAGTTCCGTCAGCAGCCGCAACGACGGAACGCAATCTTCGATCTTCTCCCGATCGGTGGTCCAATCGACTATGGCATAACCCAATCGGAATCGATAGGCTAGTGCTTTTGGCTTCCGAAACGGCGACACGCAAAACACTATCTTCTTTCGATGGCCGATGTTTTTGTTACTTAGAAAAATTTTAAAATTTTAATATTTCTTTACGGCGTCGACTGTCGGAGGCCTTGCCCGTCGGACACGTAGTTGTTTAGCCTTCTGCAACGACAGACGCTCAATCAACTATTTTCTGCTGACGGACGCCGAACACTTAGAAAATTTCCCGCCATTTTGCCCCCAACTGTCCTCTATCGGGTATGCTTCTGCCTAGCTCCTCCGCTACATCAGAAGTCCATTCCACTTAATGTTCCGATGATCCAATAGTTCAAACACTTAGACAAATTTTTGAATTTTTCAGTCATTCAAATTCTGATCTCTGCTGGGTAGAAAGAAATCCTGCTTCTATCACTGCATCATGGTGGTCCATTTAGGCCCATGTTGCAACATTAGCTCTGATACCATGCTATCACATCCCCATCCTGTCACATCCCCATCCCTCCCATCAATGAAGAGGATGCGACCATGGCATTAACCATCCAGGCTACCAACCCCATGAACATGTGAATGCATAAAAATGCTGAAACATTTGCTTTGAACTAGATCATGCACACATTAACATTTATCATGCACACATTAACATTTTGTCATGCATAGCGGATGCAATCATACGTTCATACAAGCATTCAACATGTTCATCACATTCATTAAGAGAAAACATGATTGCAGAAGTAAAATAGGCAAGATTACTTATCTTATGAAGAACTCATTCTGCAACCAGCTACGTCGCTGCAACGTTCCACCCAACCATAGGCCAGCATGCTCCTTAATCTCTCAGCAACACTGCCACCCTCAAGCTGGGCATTATTCTCCAAGGGATAAGGGAACAAGCAGGCTTACACATAGCCAAGGATGCACAAAACATAGCCAAGCTAACACAGTTGGGTTTATCAGGCCATCAACAAGATAGCCAAGCCAACATGGTCAGGTTTATCAGGCCATTAGGGAGTTAGGAAAGGCTAAATGCTAAGTTGCTGAGCCCATTGCAGAGCTAAGAACACCTACACTAGAACTAGCCTGGCTTCTAAGACACCCACACGCACCCAACACAAGGAATCAGTCCCTTCTTTGCTACACAGTCCCTCAGGCCCTGCATTCCCTTCCAGTGCTATTCAGGGGTTGTGGAGAAGAAAGCCAGCCCTCTAGTTCTATCTGTGTGGTTTCTAGCCACCAGGTTTATCAAGAAAACCAAGCCCCCGTCCTTGCTCCCAACACAGTCCGAATACCAACCATTGCACACATGTAATCAATTAGTTGTTGCATCTTAACAGGGAAAATAACTCCCAAGCGAATTATAGAGTCCTAAACGTACCAGCAACATAGCTCACAACAGGGGAAAAAAAACAGTCCGTCCTGGACAAATAAGCAGCTGGGAAAACATACATGGACCACGCTGAGGAAGAGGAAAAATACAAACTCCCAACCTGTGCATGAAATGAGCAGGCTCCTGTTCCCAAAATATAAAGGAGACCACAACAATCACCATGTAAGGGAGACCACAGCAACACAACAAATCTTGAGGAGAACGGTGGCAACCACAACTCATGGGAAGGACAACAGTTCCAATCTCAACATTAAAATGACGAGGAGATTATACGGCCATACCAGTCTGTAAGGAAAGCATACAGCTGAAAATGTGAATGGCCCTTCACAGGAAAATCATGGATATAAGAGCACAGCTCTCAGCTTGCTATGTGAGCCAAAACCAGGAAAAATCCTGTGCGTGAAATGAATAGACAATGGTCCCTTCGTGAGGACGAATAACTTTGCCTATGCGCATGGATGAACACACAATCGTGAGAATGCACTATATCCAGAAGTGCATGAGCGTTTCAGCACTGTCATGGAAAAGAGTGGAATGCTTGGAGCATTTTCTTCCTTTTTCCGAACATGAGGTTCATTGCTGGTGGAGTGTGCATGTGGGCAAGGACTGACAGTCCTGCCACACCCACTTCCAAAACAATAACTGCCTCAACTAATAGGAGTAGTTATTAATTGTGGTGGTTGGATAAAACAAGGAAAGATGGCACATGTATTTTTCCCTCATTGGCCAAGGTTTGACATTCCCCACCCTTATCCTTGTGAAAATCATGCCCTTTTCATTATGGTTGCCGCAGACATAGCTAGTCAGGTTCATTTAATTAAATATGCATATTTACATGATAACAAAACTTAATATATGTCGCATGCCCCGATATACCATCAGTGACAATTTAAATTCAAAACATAGCATAACCGATCAATGGTGGGGCCTTGGCCTTTAGCTCTGCACCATGATCATTTACAATATATACATCATATACATCTAATGTAATGGGGTCAAAACCGGGGTGTTACACCTTCCCCTGCAAACTTTGGAGTTCAAGGATGTTGGTTGGGGCTGGTAGATTAATGATAGCAACAATATTCAAAGGATCGATCCAGATGCCACCTTTGGATACCACAAAGCCAAGCAGACGTCCCGTCTCAACGCAAGAAAAACATTTATGCGGATTGAGTCATATATTATAATCATGACATCTTAGGAATATGTCTCTAAGATGACCAGGATGGTCCTCCCGTCACTGTGAATGAGCAGGGAGGTCATCAAGGTATGGTTCAACAATATGTTTAATGTTGTGAAACGCATAGGACATCGCACACTGGAACGTAGCGCCAACATTTTTCAATCCGAAAGGTAACTTCTTATATGCAAAGGTTCCCCTTGGGAAAATGAATGCCGTCTTATGCTGGCTGGAGGGAAATATCTCAATCTGATTATAGCCAGAGAAGCCATCCATGAATGAAAAGATGACACTTCCATCATAGTTGTTGATAATATGATCGATATGTGGGGTAGGAAAGTTGTCCTTGGGACAAGCTTTATTCAAATCCCTAAAGTCGATGCAGACTCTAATGGTGCCCTACTTTTTATTGACAGGGACAATGTTCAATACCCATTCCATTAGAGGTACAGGATAAATAAAACCAACTTTCAAAAGTTTCTCAATCTCAGCTTTAATAGCTGAGGCCTTCCTAGGATGGACTTGCCTAAGTTTCTGCCTGACAGGTTTAGCCATGGGATAAGTTTTAATCTCGTGGACCATAATGTAAGGGTCAATCCCCGGCATCTCTTCATAGGACCAGGAAAAAAGATCATGGAATTCCTTAAAAAGTTCCTTATATGCTTCAGATTCATCTGTGGAGTAGTTCTTCCCAACATGAACGTGCTCAATAACATCAGGTTTGGCTGATATGTCAATGGGATTCATCTGAGTAATGTTGCAAAGGTTTCCTTCATAATCTGTGTCTTGCAACAATATAAGACTTTGTAGAACGTTGACAATATCAGTAGGAAACAAGGATGCGAAATCATAGTTACCCGAACTGGTATTGGGGAGGAACATGGATCTATGATGGTGATCCTACCAAATGGGCTCATCCGTGTTCATGATCTCTATAATCGACTCATCAGAAGGAAAATTCTCGAAGAGATAGTCTAGATTCGGAAGAGAAGGTTCTAACCAGTACGTTAAATGGTAAGGATCTGAAGCCACTAAATGAATGTCATCAGTGTGATCATCGGAACAAGTTTGAATGGTGTCATACATATCTTCGTGTAGGATCAACAAGGTGGGCTCAACAACATTTTGTCCCTTGGGCTCAAAATCAAATGAGCCGATCATATCTACTACCGCAGTATCTGTGCTAGGAGGAGTAGAGGGACAAATCCCCATAAGGGATGAATCCTTTAGCATACCTACCCCAATTGATTGGTAAGGAGGAGGGGACTGACCTAACATGGGGATGTTATTAGCTGTGGAAGTAGTAACATCTGGCATACAGAAATCAAGTTGGTCAATGGTAACAATTATCCCAAGATGTGGGAATTGGACTGTTCAAAATACTGTTGAAGCAACATCATTCATGGCATAGAACCAATTCCTTCCTAAAAGGAGGTTATAATCCAAGGGGCATCTACCACTTCTACTTGGATGGAAATGGTTTTGTCCCCTAGCTTGACCACAAGGGCTGATATGAGGACATGGGGTTGGAAACCCCGTCCATCAAAGGCTTTAAGGGTCGTAGGTGATGTAACAAGCTCGAGAGAGCCAATAGCTTTCCAACAAGTCAGAGATAACACCGAGGTCCAAGCTCCTTCATCTAGTACCATTTGAAAGACTTTCTTTCCCACTGCTTTCGTAATGATATGAAAAGCAAGTTTATGCGGTAATCTAGGTTTATAGTTCTCAACATTGAAGTGAATCAACTTAGTGTTATCCGAGTCCACAGCTCCTAATGCGGTCAACAAGTTCTTGTGCTATGTAGGGAAACTTTGGAGTACTTATAGGGTAGACATCGCACAAGGTGCCTGAGCGAGATCTTCAACCACATTATAGAATCGAGTAGCTCAGGCATTGCGATTAAAGACAACCTTCTGAAGAGTACTCTTTGGTGGGTGCAAAATCATGTCGAGAGTAGGCTTCTCGATAGACAAGGGAATAGTAGACAAGGATTCCGAAGAACTAGTAGAGGGAGATTTCCCTAAAGAAGATTGATCTTCTTTCTTATATATGGGTTTATCATAATTCTATCTTCGAGTTTTTAGATGGATGGTATCTGAGGACATCATATGAATTTCCTCCGATGAACTAGAGTTACCCTGGTTAGATATGTGGTCTACCAGCTGTTGTTGAGAGGGAGAGGGATCCGTAAGTACTGTAGGTGTGGGATTAGACTTTAGAAACTAGGATATTTCATCTTGACGGGGACACTCCTTTGAAAAGTTGTCACCACCACACAATAGACAAGGATATTTAGCCTTCCTTTTTCCTTTGTCGTTGTCATTATTGGTTGATCGTGGGGTCTCTGGTTGGTTTCTAGGTTTTTTATTTCAATTTTTACCTTTCTTTTTATTACCCAAGGTTTGAGTACTTTGAATAGAATTTACCTCGGTGGAAACCTTAGGAGTTGAAGGAGTAGCGGTTTGGGTTTGCTTGGCAGGTTTCACTGCAGATGGGGACTGGATTGAACCAACAATCCCATCAATAGGTACTTCTGCTGGTGGCTTGGTAGGGTCAGTGCTGTGGTAAGGAGCTTGAGGAATCAAGTCATAAAGAGTCGTGGACTGGGAATAGACCAAGTCTAGGTACTGAGCCCAAATAATAGCCTGCTCTTCAGTAATAGAATCGCCCACTGCCACATCTTGGGTAATAGGAGGCAACAAGGACTTAGTGAACCAATCAGCTAACAACTGATCCAGAATACAGGATTTAATAAGTCTTCTCCACCTTCTCCACTCATGAATATGATCAGAAATGTGGTTGGAGGTGTTCTGTCGCAGAGAAGTTAAAAGATCAGAGCCCGTTTCATAACGAATAGGGAGCTGAAAGTGCATAAGAAATATGGTTTCCAACAAGCCAAAATCCACAAACGAATGTTGTGGGAGTTCAATATACCACTTCGCGGCCGTACCGATCAAAGTTCGCTGAAAGAGTCATAACCAAATAGAATAATCCATGAGGGAGTTCGAGGAATACCAAAAATTAAATGTCATAACATGGTTCCGTGGATCTTCACCCTGCTTCCCATCGAATTTTGGAATATCCGATGGTAACTTTACCAGAATGGGAGGCCAAGAGGGATTGTGTTGGATGGGAAGATTAATCAACTTGGACAAATCGGGTAATTCCAAAGTTGCTAGGAAAGGTAAATGTCTATTGAGCTACACATACTGATAATATTGATATGGCATCTAATTACTAGTAGGGCCATAGGTAGACTGATAGACAGGTTGTTGTGAGGAAGAACTACTGGAAAATCTGCCCATGGGGTGTTGATTTCTAGAATTAGGACCGCTAGGACCACCAGGGCCTCTAGGAGGAGGATCACTAGAGCCACCAGGACCACTGGGACCACCAGGACCACCAGGAACACCAGGAGGTGGACCACCAGACCCTCTGAAACATCCAACAGGTGGAAAACCTCCAGAGCCACTGGAACCACTAGGTGGAGGGCCACTAGACCCTTCAGAGCCATAAGGAGGAAAGCCACTAGGTCCCCCAAGACCACTAGGACCACCAAGACCATGAGGAGGACTGCTAGATCCTCCGGGACCATTAGGTCTCCTAGGGGGAGGACCTCCATAAGGTGGTCCTCCTGCACCTCTCGTAGTATGTATAGGTATCCCTCCCATGGTTGGCATGTAAGACTAGATGGGTTGCCCCCATGGCGTAAAAGTGTTACTAGGGTATGGAATTCTAGTAGGATTAGATGGATGATTACCTACAGGTATTTGATAACCATAACCACTAGAAGAATGAATGGTAATAGGTTGTGCCCCCAAGGGCTGACCTGAACTAGATGGGGGATTTACCACATTAATGTGGGTGGGAGGGACAAAAAATGTAGATGTTTCTATGTTAGAGGTATTCTCTTGACTAGGTACAACTACAATATCAGATAACGTAGATCATGATGGGGGTTGCCCCCCAACATTCAAAGGTACTGACGAAACATGAATTCAAGGTTAGGCCCCATATGCAAAAGACCTGGGAGGATTTGGAACAGACATAACATAAGAGGTGATAGGGGTGGAAATTTGACTTGGGTTGTGGGTTGTTAATGGACGATCTATAATCGGTTCAATGGGTCTGATAGAATCAGCTAGTGAACGATATCCCACAGGAATAGATGTGGAACGTACTAGTGTAGTGCCTAATAGGTTATCAATCTACTTTTCTAGCTCCTATGCACGGAGGATAATAGCACGGTACTGCCTGTGTTCTTCTTCACTTTTAGGAGAACTTACACGGGTTCCAAGTGAGGCAATGGCTTGTCCAATAAGTGTCTCCCAGAAAGGAGCATTAGGATCAAAGTTTGGATGGGTATCATCAACATGACCTTCTAAGGGAGGATGGAACGATGAATCTTCTCGGGAAGGCTGTTGGACAAAGGGAGGCGAGTGTGAAGAATATGGTACTCCACTTTCCACCACCACACTATCTCCCACTTGGGATGTGGTAGCATCTCCTTGGTCGATAGCTTCCATTGGGTTTTCTCCTGAAACATGAGTAAAATCAGGTGGCAAGCCCCATACTCTCTCAGACTGTCTTAACTTGGCCAGTTTGTACAGTTCCTATCTAACCTAGGGTCTGAAAATCTAGAAAAAACACACCAAAACACTTCCCTACTCAAACTATAGGTCAAAATAAGCAGACTTAAAATGACAGGAGAAGTTCAAAAGTCAGGTCTCTCACTAGGATTGTCAAGCAGGTGCCACTCGCGATATACCTTGAGGGTATGTGCATAGTAATCTCCCCAAATGTTGTTTTCAGTGTATGGCTCCAAACAAGATGGCCAAAGGGCTTTTCTTAGATAGATAAGGTACCCTAGTGGGGTCCCTCGATATACTCAAGGTACATGGGAGCTCGAATCGGTCGTAGTGCTATCTAATGCATAACCGTACACAAGGGGCCTTCCGATATACAATCAAGTATGTGAAGTACCTTTCTATATACCTCAAGGGTATGTGAAAGGCTGTTCGATATACTGACGGTACATGGAAGAACCGCGCAAGTCCTGGAATGTAATGTTGACAAATAACGATAGCTCCTATGTTTTATGACGCCCAAACATGTCTCTAACCTATCACTCAAGTTACTACGTAAATTTTAACCTACAACTATCGTTAATTTTAACTTGTACGGTTAGGTGAATGCATGATGTTTTGACGGAAAAGTAAAACCATGCAATATGCTTGTGCAAATGTTCACTTTACCGTTCAATATGCCTACTTACAGGAGGGAAGAGAGTGTTTTTCTTTTTGTTTCAAAACCAAAAATCATTCCAATCAACAGTCATGAACATCAAATCAAAGACAAGCAAATAATTCTACAAACCAAATTCTTCTTTTCGAAAGCAAATGAGAAGGGTGAGAATCTCTTTTTTTAAAAGAACAACACCAAGCTCACCTATATGCCAATGCACTCTAAGTTTTCAAATTTCTTAAAAACATAAGCAAATCTAACTTAAAACTACCATTTTTTTTTATTTTGATCGAGATAGTCCTATATGCATGAGAGACGAAAGATCATAAAGGTCCTAAAAGCTTGTAAAGCCAATCAGAAAACCCAAATCCAATGCTCAAATATAATGTCCTAATCTCAAGCAAAGCTTTTCTTTTTTTAAAGGAAGGAAAAAGAAGTTTACTATGGAAGAAAGAAATCAAATCTAGAAGCTAATATAAGTTCTTCTTTTAGTAAATGTAACAAAAAGAGAGTTCAATGAGCACCCTAACTTTCAGAAAACAAGAAATCCTTCTTTAAGCACAACCAACAAGCAAGAAGCAGATGAACAATAAAAAAGACTAAACAAATTTTTGGAATTCCACTCAAATCAATCTTAAACCATCAAAGCAGCAAGCCACACACATCAAATTCAATAACCCAAGCTTGATAACAAAAATGAAAGCAATCAAAATTCCAAATTTTTACAAAGAAAAATGAGGAGAAAGAGTTTTGGACTAATTCCTACCTGGTACCGTGCTTCATAGGTGTTGTAAGAGCGTTTCCAAAGCAGCACCACTCCTCGCAAACCAGATACAGGTGGTGGCACCGCGTACTGCTCTCTATGTTCAGGTGGTGGCATTGCTCCTCGTACAAAGCATGGATGCGGTTCCCTGTAGATGGCCAAAACAAAAAGAGAACGATGGATTAGATCAAAAAGGACTAGATCAAGGCAAATACTGTTGAATTGAAACTGGTAACAGAGCATAAAAAACTGAAATGACTCAGATCTGAATAGATCTGGAAATTTCAAACCCAACTAATACAAATCAGAAAGTAGATCTGACTGAAAAGAGTTGAAGAAAATGGAGACTGGATTCAGACAAGAGTTGGAGACTGGGGAAGATCAGAACAACTGAATACAACTATTCCCCAGCGGAGTCGCCAGATTTGTCAGCTAGAATATTTCACCTCCTGTGGATAGCAAGGTGTTCCACTGGTCTGAATTGTTCAGATCTAGAACAAATAGATCACAGAGGCTGATAACTCTCCCTAGATGCTATAGATATCTGGAATACAAGGCTTTGATAGTATACCTTTGTACCTTCAATCAAGCTCGACAAGAAACAAATTAAAGAAACCAGAATATGATCTACTAATCTATGTTAGTGACTAAGGAATAAAAGAATATATATCTAAAATCAAACATCAACAATATATATGGGACAAAAAATCAACTTGCATTAGAAATATGAAGAAGTTTACAAACAAGCCTTAGTCTTGACATGCATCTCCATGAAACCAACTCTTCATCCCCAAAAGCTCCGACTCTAGCTCTCTATGCTCTCTCCAAATGTTCTTGGGCCAAGAATCAATCCAACAGCATAACAATACCTTCAACGTCCTCTCCTCAACCATAGCTATGAGCTCATATTTATAGGGTTTTAATGGATAGAGATGGTTGAGAAATTAGTGGGTGAGGTGGCCTCTAAGATCCTAAGATGAGGGATCTCGAGCTCAACCAACCCACAATAGTAGGGATAAGGGATATCTCGAGGCTTATCATCTAGAAGCCTCAAGAAGCTTCTCTTTTTCCCTTTTTACCCAGGGTACCGCGCTTCTCCTTCTATGCCAGAGTGGTTCTGGTAATAACCACCTATGGATCAAGGGAAATGGGTGGTGGCACCACTTGTGGACAACCGATCAAAGGCGGTACGAACAGAGGTACCACTCCTGGATAAAGGGGCATGCACGGTGCTGGGAATTTGTATGACAGACTGATAAAAAACCATTTAGTCTTCACTCCAGAAGCTAGGATTCAGGGCAAGTAGGTGTGTCAAAGGTCTTATCACATGATGGTGACAGGATTTTGGTATAACAACAGCCCCTGCCACACCTCCGCCAAGAAAGACAGGTGTTCACCACCTACTAGCCCTAACAACTGAAGAGGTCAATTTACAGACTAGGTGAAATCAATATGGATCCAATACCAAACCCACTGACGCATCATCGACATCCACATCCAACACAACCAACATACCTCTTCAGTTACCCCCTTTCCCCCCTGCCCCCCTATGCAGTGGGTTTACAACAATGCCATGGCTAGGGCTATAGTGAGATACAACATTGTTGATGACTTGGCCCAAACACCTATGGCCATGTACACTCTCGAGGTGCTTGAAACATGCCCAAGACAGCGAAAATATTTAGTAGCTTCCCTTGGTGCTGTAGACCCCTTCGACTCCAAATTGATCATTTTTGATACAGATAACAGAGAACCCTAGATGCCATTAACCATTTCCTTCCAAATTCTAGTATCCATTCAAAATTTGGTCATACACCGGTGCATTGTCGATGAGGTGGCATCCACTTGTGTTATGTCAACCTTAGTCTGGAAAAACATCATGTCCCCAATCTTGCAACCATCTACCACTACTTTGCAGGATTATGATGTCCATCCCACAAAATCCCAAGGCATCCTTCCACATGTCCCCATAAAATTAGCCAAGAAAATAGTATTGATCAACATAGAGGTTGTCAATGCACAGTTGGACTATAACCTTTTCCTAGGAAGGAGTCATATGTATGCCATGAGAGTCGTAGCATCCACTATTTTTTGCCTCATGACAAAAAGATTGTGACGGTTGACCAACTAACTTATTGCTATCCATAGGGGCCAACGGCACCAACCAATGTTATCCCTATGGTTGACACTAGCGTCGAAGGAAAAAACTCCCTCCCCACTATTGAATGTAGGCACTGGATTGTTTATCGACACCTCCATGATGGATTCCTTCCCCTTCGTGTCACCACCACCGACACCAAGCGAGATTGCGGATTTGTGCATGCTCTCACCCAACATTGGTGCACCTAAACTCCAACCGCAGCCCTAACACCAACCACAGCCACAACATCATCTGCAACCGCAATCCCAACCACAGCCGTAACATCATCCGCAACCACAACTTCAATATCAACCCCAGCCACAACCACAAGTGCATCCCCAAAAACACTCACTAGGGAACTACTGGGGCTCCCTCCCAATCCATGCAATTCCCTTCCTATTTGCTCCCCGTCTGGCATCGTAAGTAAGCCAATAATGGCCACCTTAAACTTACCCAACTTCACATTGGGGATCCCTATGTGGTTCCTCGAGCCACCGACCCAACCCTTGATGCCCCAAGTTGTGTCGACCCCTTTTCAACCCATTGCGGTCGAATAACGTCATCCACCTTTCCCGCAAAAACCAGTGATTGCACCTACACCTACCGTGCCCCACCCAAAATGGCCAGGGGAAAAAATGAGAAAGCAACAACTGAACTCCAACAGACCTCGCCATGCACCGTGTGCGATGAACAGGGTCATGCAACTCAAAACTGTCCTGAAATTACAATGCTCCATGCATATTTAGATGCCATGGATACAACAAAAAACATCCCCATGGTTGAACTCCTAAGTGTGCCAACAACGAAAAACAAGTATTTGAGGACAAACCACACTTCTGCCCTTTGTGGATTTTATGGACACTATTCTCACCACTACCAGGACTTGTCCGAGTTTTGAACAACCCTTGCTAACCTTTGACAACATTCCCTTGAATTCAATATCACTCTTATCGAAGAAATCCACCCCCCACCTCCTTCTTCACACACCATGTCCATCTACATGGTGTCTAGTTCCACATACCCACTTATCCCTACAATCACCGATAGTCCCTCGAATCTGTCCCATCAGTGATTCTACAACAATGAGGAGATACTTGAAGCCTTAACCACTCCTGAATACCCTTGGGGTGACATGCACCATCGCTTGTTCTTCATCCCCAAAGGACCTATGTCATTGTCGGATACGTTTTCAGTCGAGACCAAGGATTTCATTCATGGGAAAATTGTCTAGTTCAAAAATCCCAATCCGACACCCAATGCTTTCGAAGAAGGGAACATGGCCAATATCTCACCAACCATTAAAATCAACATCTCAACCAAACTAGAGATTGTTGAGGAAATCATGCTGGGGTCATCCTACTCCACTGAGGAAGTCGCTTCCTACAAAGCACTCTTCCAAGAATTCTGCAATATCTTTGCCTGGTTCTACACTGAAATGCCCAGATTGGATTTGTTAAGTGTTGAGCACCATATCGACACATGGCTTGATGTGGTACCCATGCGCCAAAAGAAATGGCCGATCCATCCTTCCATAGCTTCCATGGTTAAGCAGAAATTGAGAATCTGCGCATACCCTGCATGATTTACCCCAATGCTTACACAACATGGGTTTCAAATCCTATGCCCGTGAATAAAAAATACGGCACCATTCACATCTATACAAACTTCCATGATCTGAATTGTGCATGTCCCAAAGACAACTTCCCAACACCCTTCATTGATCAAATCATCGACGCGTGTGCTAGACATGAAGTCTTTTCCTTCATGGATGGCTTTTCTGGATACAACCAAATTCAGATCTGGAAAGAAGATCCTTACAAGACCGCATTTACAACCCCTTGGGGCACAGTCACATATCGAGTAATTCCCTTTGGTATAAAGAATGCTGGATCCACCTTCAAGTGTGCCATGATGTATTGTTTCCATGACCTCATCCACATCATGTTGGTCTACCTCGATGGCCTTAGTACTCGATCATAGAAGAGAGCACAACACATAGATGACTTGTTGCAAGTATTTTTGCAATGTCACAAGTAGAAAATTCACTTGAACCCCCTAAAGTGAATTTTTTGTGTCCCAGCAGGTTGTCTACTTAGGTTGATAGTATCCCACAAAGTGATAACAGTTGACCCTCTCAAAGTTCAAGCTATCCTTGATCTCCCTTCACCACAAACTCTGTGCTAACTACAAAGCCTCCAAGGAAAGGAAAACTTCCTTCTCCACTTTGTACCAGAGTATGCGACAAAATCCCATGGATTTGTACGCTTGCTCTGTACCAACATTCCCTTTGTTTGGGATCAATAGGCACAAGAATCATTTGATGCACTAAAACAAGCCTTGGTTTCCACACTATTACTCTCGACGCTTGACCTCACCTGAGACTTCATTCTTTATGTGTCGACCTCAGAAAATGCCATTGCCAAAGTCTTGGTCCAGGAATAAAATTCTCGTCAAGAGCAAGTAATTTATTAAGTTATCTAGAAGATGATAGGTCCCCCACTGCGATATTCACCCAAGGAGAAGCTGGACCTCATCGTTGTTTTCTCGGCTCAAAAATCGCACCACTACATTATTTCAAACCATACCTAAGTAGTGGTTGATTCCAACTCAATGTGGTACCTCTTAAGCTGCTGCATCTTATAAGGCCTTGTAGCCAAGTAGGTAGTTGTTCTCCAAGAGTTTTACTTGGATTTTGTTTCCCTAAAAAGCACAAAGGCACTAGCGTTAGCTTCGCTAATGACAGATCTTCCTCCATTGACTGCATCACCACCACCCAAGGACGACCTTCTTGATGACTTCCTATTTGTCATATCCACAGAGAACCCATGGTATGGGGGTATCCTTTTGTATTGACGCACCCAGAATTTCACAACCCACTTAAACTGTGAAGATAGGCGACACATCCGACATCAAGTCGCTCGCCACCTTCTTATTGGAGATACTTTATATCGTCAAGGCATCGACACCATCTTACGTTGTTGCCTCACCCATGATGAGGCCAAGAGAGTCCTTAATGACTGTCATAGTGGAGCCTACGGTGGCCACCTTTCAGGTCTGGAAACCACCAAGAATATTCTATGTGCCGGCTACTTTTGGCCTTCCATCTTTGCTGATTGCATCGAGGCAGTCAAAGACTGATGCAGCTATCAATTCTTTGCCCCAAAGGCAAGAACCCCCCCTGCACCATTACACCCTATAGTCACAGTTGACCCCTTCTATAAATGGGCAATCGAATTCATGAAAATTAACCCTACCTCGTCCAATGGTCATAAATATATCATTGTGGCTATTGATTACTTCACCAAGTGGGCCGAGGCCATGGCCACGTTCAATTGCAAAAGTGAAACAATGACACTTTTCTTCTTTAACCACGTCATTTTACGATTTGGTGTTCCCAAATAGTTGGTCTCAGACCATGGTAAACATTTTTAAGATGTTGTTTGGGATGATATTTCAACCATGTTTAAATTCAAACGCCAGTACTCATTTTCCTACTACCCCCAAGGAAATGTCCAAGTTGAAGCTGTCAACAAAATAATCAAAACTATGCTCTAAATGATGCCAATGATGGCCATCCCACAAAATCCCAAGGTGTCCTTCCACATGTCCCCATAACATTAGCCGGGAAAACATTATTGATCGACATAGAGGTTGTCAATGCACAGTTGGGCTATAACCTTTTCCTGGGAAGGAGTTATATGTATGCCATGAGAGTTGTAGCATCCACTAGTTTCTACCTCATGATGTTCCCTCATGATAGGAAGATCGTGATGGTTGACCAACTAACTTATCATGATCCATAGGGGCCAATGGCACCAGACAATATTATCCCTATGGTCGACACTACCACTGACACCAAGCGAGATTGTGGATTTGTGCATGCTCTCATCCAACACTAGTGCACCTAAACTCCAACCACAGCTGCAACACCAACCACAGCCACAACACCATCCACAGCCGCAACCCCAACCATAGTCACAACATCATCCGCAGTCACAGCCGTAATATCAACCCCAGCCACAAGCACAAGTACATCCCCAAATGCACTAACCAGGGAACTATTGGGATCCTTCCCAATCCATACAATTCCCTTCCTATTTCCCCCATATGGCATCGTAAGTAAGCCAGTAATGGACACCTTAAACTTAACCAACTTTAGATTGGGGATTCCCGCGTGGTAGCTTGAGCCACCGAACCAACCCCCAATTCCCCAAGTTGTGTTGACCCCTATTCAACCCATTGCGGTCGAATAACGTCATCCACCTTACCCGTAAAAACCAATGACTGCACCTGGACCTATCATGCCCCACCCAAAATGGCCAGGGGGAAAAAACACGAAAGCAACAACTGAATTTCAGCAAACCCTACCATGCGTTGTGTGCGATGAACAGGGTCATGCAACTCAAAACTGTCCTAAAATTTCCATGCTCCACGCACATTTAGATGCCATGGATACAACAGAAAACATTCCCATGGTTGAACTCCGAAGTGAGCCAACAACAAAAAACAAGTATTTGAGGACAAACCATGCTTGTGCCCTTTGCGGATTGTATGGACACTATTCTCACCACTGCAAGGACTTGTCCGAGTTTTGAACAACCCTGGCTAACCTTTGAAAACATTCCCTTGAATCCAAGATCACTCTGATCGAAGAAATATACCCCCCACCTCCTTCTTCAGACACCATGTCCATCTACATGGTGTCCAGTTACACATACCTTCTTATCCCTGCAATCACTGAGAGTTCCTTGAATATGTCCCATCAGTGCTTCTGCAACAACAATGAGATACTTGAAGCCTTAACTGCTCCTAAATGCCCTTGGGGCGACATGCACCATCCTTCGTTCTTCATCCCCAAAGGACCTCTTTCGTTCACGGATAAGTTTTCAATCGGGACTAAGGATTTCATTCATGGAAAAATTGACTGGTTCAAAAATCCCATTTCGGCACCCGATGCTTTCGAAGAAGGGAACATGGCCAATATCTCACCAACCATTAAAATCAACATCTAAACCAAACCGGACATTGTTGAGGAAATCATGTTGGGGGCATCCTGCTCCACTAAGGAAATCGGTTCCTACAAAGCACTCTTCCAAGAATTCCTCGATATCTTTGCTTGGTTCTACACTGAAATGCCTAGATTGGATCTGTCAATTGTTGAGCACCATATCGACACATGTCTTGATGTGGTACCCATGTGCCAAAAGCAATGGCCGATCCATCCTTCCATAGCTTCCATGGTTAAAGCAGAAATTGAGAAGTTGCACATACTTGACTTGACTTACCCCAATGCTTACACAACATGGGTTTCAAATCCTGTTCCCGTGAATAAAAAACAGGGTACCATTCGTGTCTGTATAGACTTTCACGATCTGAATTGTGCATGTACCAAATATAACTTCTGAACACCCTTCATTGATCAGATCATCGATGCATGTACTGGACATGAAGTCTTTTCCTTCATGCATGTCTTTTCCATATACAACCAAATTCAGATCCGAAAAGAAGATCATTACAAGACCGCATTTACAACCCCTTGGGGCAAAGTCACATATCGAGTAATGCCATTTGGTCTAAAGAATTCTAGAGCCACCTTCTAGCATGCCATCATGTATTGTTTCCATGACCTCATCCACATCATCTTGGTCTACCTTGACACCCTTACTGCTCGATCATAGAAGCAAGCACAACACATAGATGACTTGCAGCAAGTATTTTTGTGATGTCACAAGTAGAAAATTCACTTGAACCCCCTAAAGTGCATTTTTTATGTCCCAATAAGCTGTCTACTTGGGTTGATCGTATCCCACAAAGGGATAACGGTTGACCCTCTCAAAGTTCAAGCTGTCCTTGATCTCCCTTCACCACGAACTCTGTGTTGATGTATATGTAACTTCGGAATGTATTCTTCTATGTATTTTATATTATTGTAACCCGATGTTTATTCCGGGATGTTTCTATTATGTATTTGAGT
>LPNX010107183.1:0-47941 GCA_001517045.1 Pseudotsuga menziesii
TTAACAATTAATCCTTGTATTACAATCATGATCTATAAATTGACTTGATATTTGTTAAACCTAGTTAATAATTAGAATGTAAAAGTTATATTTTGAGACCTCACTTTAGGTTAGTTCATTTGATTATAGTATAATCAATGAACTTATATTACAAGACTGATAAAATTTGAGTGTAGTGTATTGTCGTATGAGTTATGAAATATATACCTTGCGACCAAATACCTTAATATGATAATGATAACAAAGAGTCTAACCCTTACTTTACATATCAAAGTATTGTTATTATGAGTTATTTTCTCAAGAGTGACCATGAACAACATGGAAAGTAGATCAATTATCATGATCTACGTTATTATAAAAGTCTATGTCCTTAATTAATTCAAGGAACTCTGTTTACTTACGTGAATAGAGCTGGTGACATTATCCATTCTAAAGGCGACATTAAAAACTTATAAGAGCCTCTTTTTAGCCAATAAATTCTCTAATGAACAATACTTTGGTAGCTTTTACCTAGTGCTAGTAATTCAAGAAATTATAGGCAATAGTTGGAAAAGAAATTTATGTAAAACTGCTATTTTTATTCAGAATGTTTATTCAACTGGAAAATTCATGATTGTAACTGGAAATAGTGATCGATATTTTTCTAGTATCTCTAAACCTTTTCTCATCGAATTTCCATCTTATCAAAAGTTAAATAAGAAAGGATACACCTGTAAGAAGCTGAATAAGTCTGGCTAACATGCGATATATTTATATAGTTCGTTACTGAATGAAGTTGGTAACAACATATGATTTTATTACTTTAAAATGATCTGTTAGCAGCAATCCCAAAACTTTACCTGAAGATCTGTAAGAGAAAGGAAAACTGTGTGCGTTAGCTTTGCAGCTAAGTAAGCCCAGTTTATCGTAGCAAATCCCTTTACTGTTGCAAACAGAGAACATTCAAAAAACTGAAGAGAAACTCATCTAGTATTCAAAACAAAATAAAGATCATACAGTTACAAAATTTAATAGCATTTACTAATTAGTATTTAACGATTGTATTAACATATAATTATGCTATTTTTAAAAGTTTAATTTTTTTTTGAAATTTTGGGGTTTTGACAGACATGGACCAAGACAAGGATTTCGTGGTCCTTCAAGTCTTCTCAAGAGTTCTTCAGGGTCCTCATGGTTCATTCATTGCCACTCAAAGTACATTAAATTATTTATCTTGATCTCCTCGTTTCCACCAAGATCGGGTGCTAGGTCTCTGAACCAGGGGTAGCTAATCCTTGGAGAAATTCCCATAGCCCATATATCAAGGAGAGGAGTGCATCACTTTCCCAGACATGGTCTAGGGATTATGGTGATGACATATTAATGGACCAGGTGCCTCAGCCCTAGGTTGCATTATATCACTCAACTTCAAATACTTTTTAACTGACCAAGCACCTCCATTCTCCTAGAGAATGGCCCTCAGCCCCAGGCTATGGTCCTAGTCACGAACTAGGTTAAATTTCTTGTAACTGACTAGGTGCCCCCATTCATCCCTAGTCCCAGATTGGGTTAATTTCATGGTAACTCACCAGGTTCCTCCATTCTCCCAGAGAATGGCCCTCATCCCCAGGATGAGGCCCTAGTCCCAGACTGGGTTTAATTCATGGTAACTAATCAGGTGCCTCCATTATCCTAGAGACTAGCCACCAGCCCTAAGTTGAGGCCCTAGTACTAGACTGGGTTGAATTCCTGGTAACTGACTAGGTGCCTCCATTCTCCCATAGAATGGCTCTTGATGCTCCTTAGCAAAAATCAACAATACCATTATCAAGAGAGTACAATGCTTTAAGGCACCTTTAGGCTAAAATAATTGTATAATGAAAATGTTTAAAAATACAAATAATAGTTGTGCTTTTATACACAAGTAAAAAGGTTAGGTTCTTTTCCGAAAGATGGGTTATGGATCCTTAGTGAGTTTCTTACAATGACCTCAAACAAACCTAGACATATAATATAAAATTACAGATAATGTCCATCATGGTCAAATGTGAAGATTACACCTCTATTCTCATAGTGGGTTCTAGGCATGTGTGATCTTGTATCCTTGGCACATGTCATGTGCACACATGCGTTAGTTACTTAAAGAAGTGTGCTTGGCTTGAGTTTCCATGTAACCAGCTACCCTCAGTGCATGTGATCATAAGAAGTCAACATGAACACACAACCTTTGATCTATTTTAGATTTAACACTCGGAAAGAAACATCCTGCCATACTAAGGAAGTCTTCTTCAGCTAAGAAGCCACAAGTTCGGGGTATCTGTTATGCCAAATTCACCCAAGCCTTGCAATTAGACCTGCTCTTTTTAACAAGAATGACCACGAGTACGAGCATGGCATTGAAATACTTAAACCCTGGTGGGAGTGATAACAACACCTTGCTTTCAACAACCCAGTTAAGCACCAGTTGACAATATTCATTGTTTTTTATCCTCTATTGCTTTCAATTCTCCCAAATTGTCGTGTCATCGTAGTTTACGTGTTCCTTTAGTGTAAAAGAATATATATAATCAATTCAACATATTCCAATTCCCTTTTTTCCTCTTTATAAAAAGTCCAAGCTGAAATATATATTATAATTAATTGTACAAGATAGAAGACATTTGTTCATGATGATGTTTTGATATTCCATCCTTGAGTTGTGATGATTCCCGAGGATATTTGGCTATTGAATGGAGTTCCTAAGGTATTGAAGTGAAGACAAAGGAGGCAGTAGCTAAGCTGGTTTGGAATTTCAGGGCATAAGAACAACCCTAATCAACAATTTTGAGCATATTTAATCCCTCTTTCAACACACAAGACTATTTATTTTAGAAGTTTGGGCATTAATGGAGCACTTATGGGCATGTAAAAAGCATGAACAAACCAAATTATCAGGTCTTGCGGCAATAATTGGGCAATCTTGGTGGTCCATAGCATATATTCAGATCTCAAAAAGCAGTTCTAGGCATTTTTGAAACATGAAAAATAGTAAGAATATCAATTATGGGCATGTCTAACCCTAACTCCACCATCAGACAACCCCAACTCCAAAGCTGGGTGAATTTTGAGCACATTTTTGGGTGTTTTCACACAACGGCAACCACAAAACAGTAAAAAACTCAACTCTATAACTTTAGTTGGAAGTATGTTACACATAATTCCCATGTCTTCATTATGTCTCACTTTCAGTGCCATATCCAATACATCTCTTTCTTTTATATAACTACATTCTCTCGACAAAGCATTCATGTAGTACATCTAATTTAACTACTTTTCCATGCATTTCTTTCACTGCATTCACTAGATATCATAAAATGATCTCTAAATTATGCATTACCAATAAGTCCACAATTTCATCTATTAACATATTATGCAATAAAATATGGAATAACTTGCATTCACATAATGCATTCAAAATATATGCCTGTATGTGTATGTGTAACCACAAGATTACATAATATACTAATGCTTACATATTCAGTGCATCCTTGTATTGATTCATGATTACCATATCAAGTTCACAAACTCTAATTTACCTTGATTATTTACATATAACCAACACACACACATGGAATGCTATTCAGATGAATGCATTATAGCCACTTTTCACATATGGCATGTTGTTACCACCTGATACCACACCATATCGAGCGGTGTATCATTCAATGCATTCAATCTCGTAGGCATACCAAAACATGATTTTAAAAAATATGGCTGAAGGAGTTCTTACCCAATTGCTTTTCCATCACTTATGTAAGCAACTTAAATAATTCATGCTTGAATGATTTCCATTGACATCGTGAAAGGTCAGATCCTAACCAACAATTATTTATGTTGCTTGCATAATTGATGGAAAAAGGAATTGGGTAAGAATTCCTTCAACCATTTTTTTTAAATCATGTTTTGGTATGCCTATGAGATCGAATGCATTGAAATTAAATGATACATTGCTCGATATGGTGTGGTATGGGGTGGTAATAGCAAGCCATATGTGGAAAGTGGCTATAATGCATTCATATGAATAACATTCCATGTGTGTGTGTTGGTTATAGGTAAATAATCAAGGTAAATCATAGTTTGTGAACTTGATATGGTAATCGTGAATCAATACAAGGATGCACTAAATATGTAAGCATTAGTATATTATGTAATCTTGTGGTTACACATACAGATATGTGGGAAGATATGTCATATTTTATTGCATAATATGTTAATAGCTGAAATGGTGGACTTATTGGTAATGCATAATTCTGAGATGATTTTATGAGATGTTGTGAATGCAGTGAAAGAAATGCATGAAAATGTAGTCACATTAGATGTACTATATGAATGATTTGTTGAGAGAACATAGTTATATCAAAAAAAGATGTATTGGATATGGCAATGAAAATGAGCTATAATGAAGACATGGACTATTGCTCACACCAATGAAAACTAAGTAATATGTGTGGAACTCATGTTATTATCATGAGTTTAATTATTGTCATAATTATTTCCAAGTTTGATTGATAGATAAAAATATGATTCCTAATACATGTATGTTTATGTATATGACATAGGTTGATGGTGAATCAACCTACTATGAACCCATGATGGAAACTGTAAGTTGGAAAGCCCGATAAGAAGGACACTACAAGGAAATGAGACACCTATAACCTATGCTATTCTTATGAAATAATGCCTTGGTGAATGATGCATTGCTTGAGGGGATGTTAACTCAGAGAAGGGGATGCTTGAGACAGGAGGGTGAGTGAGTACATAGAAGATGCAACTTTAATGAATCTGCTATGATTGATTCATGTTATATTTAGAGCCCTAGCATGGATATTCCCGAGACGACTTGTGCTGGAGCATTGGAAGGGAATTGGATAACCCAAGGGATTGCATGCAGAGAAGGGATCCCTTTCCTTGTGTTGTGTAGGATCATGGGGGACGAGTACTATGGTTGAGATAATTGTAGAGGGTGTGCCAAGAGGATTAGTGAGATGAATTATTTCCCATGAAAATATTGCAAAAGAAAATAAGTATGCATGCATATAAGTATTGGTTAGACATTTTATACTTAATTGATGAAATGAATATATGTGCTTAGCTTTTGGTTTTGGAAAATTGCTATGAACATTACGAATATTTCACAAGAATGACTATAACATGCATATTTTTTCTTAAATTATAGATATAGGTACATGTGGATGTGTCAAGCTCGAGAAGGAAACTAGACAAGTGGACAATAAATGTTGGTGTATTGTGAATGAGTTGGCCAACAACTATATTAGGTTGCAAGGATCAAGAACGTTGTGGCAAAGGTGGCTAAGGAAGCAATTTGGGAACTAAAGGATGTTGTGCAGTGACATATTGTACATGTCTAAAGACATGATAAATTTTTTCGTTGTATAAATAGTGTTGAGGATGCACTAAGGACGATGCATAAATTAAGGGGGAGGGGAATGTAACACCCTAATTTTTTACCCCAACATGTAGTGATGTAAATATGTATATAATGATGAAAGGGTAGAATACATACATTAATGGTATAGTATGACAAAGAGGATGTATTTATGCACGCTTATGTTTAATATAAAAACCATGACTGTTGCAGAAAAGGAAGGACGAAGAAGAGATGGGGGGAGGGGGGGCTATGATTCCACAAGAGGGAAAGTGAGAAGGGGGTTTAATGAGGAGATGACTCTAGTGACTTATACTTCAAGTAATTATCCTTATTATTATTAATCTTGGGGATTATTGGGGAAAATATGAACTTACCATGAGTTCCATTTGTCCATTTCTTCACACCTTTACATGCCACATGGCTATTTATCAACATGCATAAAAATGATTGAGAACTAGTTCATTCATCATCCAACCATCATTTGTTGTCAATTATGACCTACCATACCATATCCTATATCTGTACCTGAGAACATAGGGAAATTACAATTGAGTGCCCTTGAGTCCTCACATGGAGTGCACCTGGCCAACCTGTGGCAGACCCCTAGAAGGGAATTGGGGAAATTATCTCAAGGGACTGTTAACTCAAAGAAGGGAACTCAAAGGATTGTTTTTTTTAGACAGAAATGGATATATTTTATATAACAGTGGTGTAACCACTAAAACACAACCACAAAAAACATAGGTTCCCTTTTAGAAGTGAAAATCGGAGTTCAAACATCGACAATCCTTATATAGTTTGGATTGCTACCTTTACATCCCATATAAATCTTCATAAATAGACAAAAAACTTCTACATATACACTATTAATAGCCAAACTGAATCAGAAAACCCAAAACAGATTTCCTAAAGGACTGAGAGTCATTTAGTTTTCTCGCCATGGCGAGAAGAAGAACCTGAGGACGTCGTTGCTTCTAGTTTCACCACCTTCAGTTCCAGCTTCTCGAATTTTCTTTCCAAGTATGTCAGCATCCCTATCAAAGCATTTTCAGTTCACGAGATTGACCGGGCGAATTCCTTCCTCAGGTGAGCCATGTCCATATCAAATTTTTCCAACCGACAACCTCCCTCTGAATCAATCCTGCTCAAATACCGATTCATCTTCTTTATCTTCTTTTCAATCTACCCGATGTTAGATTCAATGGACGGGGCTGGTGCAGAGGATTCCTTGGAGTCTGAGGCCGTGTCCATATTGAAGATAACATCATGTACACTGAAAATTCCAACAAAATCTTTGCTAATGCAGACAAACCAGAGTTGAAAACCACGTCCATTGGAACTTCACTGCCTTATAACTTTACCACCCTTCTTGCTCCAAGGTTCTATGATTGCCCGACGATCCGCTTCTGATTTCAAATAGGGTAGATGGGACATGAAACCTGCGATGAGATGGGAACGACCTTGAACGATCGTACTCGTATTAATGCAGGGCACTTCAAGGAATGAACAAGCCCACGCGCCCAACCCAGCTAAAGGATCTTGCCACAATTTGACACCAGACACCACGTGGGAGGGACGTGAACCCCAAGGGGAAAGGACCAAGGTCCTATAGGGGTTGGAAAAAGGTGATATCCCCATTCTTCACCAAAACTCCAATGTCAAGGGTGGTGGCTATATTCGCAGCAAGATCCGCTTTGCTATTGAGCTTCCGTAGAATGTGGAAGAATTCGATTTTACAGAAATATTTAGCAAGAGGTTGAATTTTCCTGATCAGCTGACGAATGTGCATCTGAGAAGGTAGCGTATTATCAACGAGATATTGGATTATTAATCTTGAGTCTCCAAGCACTATTAGTTCATTAATTCCCTGATTCCTGGCAAGCTGGAGACCCTTCCAGAGTGCCATTACTTCTGCTACATTGTTTGTTTCCCTTCCTAGACCCCACGAGAAAGTCGATTCCAGTTTTCCATCTGGGGTGATGAGAACCTTGCCCCTCCTTGCCGCCCCAGGAACTCGAAGGATTGTTAACTCAAAGAGGGGAAGCCCATTCCTTGGGTTGTGCAGGATGACAAGGGAGGAGGTCTAGTATATTAGGATAATTATAGAGGGTTAGTTCGACACCTTCTTGTGGATCGATATCCCTAGCTTGGGAGTGGCCTAGATATTATAGAGGAAATTGGTATAACAGAGTGTTGTTGGCACCCCAACAACTCTCCCTTGATTCTCACAAAAATCAAGGGGCCCCTATTAGAAATCTTGTAAATATTTAGCTATGGTTTTAATTTTATCTTGTTTTGGTTTGGTAGGTGTTTTTATGCTTTTCCTTCCTTGATCTTTCACTCTTTGACCCTTTGTGATGCTTGCTCTTCGGCTTGGTTTTCAAGGCTTTAAGGATTCGGTTTCTTGATTGTTTTACAATGATTGCATACTCTTATCTGAGCTTATCTAAGTTGATCACATGCTTTGGTTTGACATAATTGGATCACATTAATATTTCGACAGTGTTGCAAAGTCTCGGTTTATTATGCATATAATTGATTTATGAGTATTTTAGTGAGTCATAAGGAATTAATTGAAAACTCAATTTCGACATTTTCATTTATGTCTTAAAACATAGCATATCAAAGAGTGAACTACACCCTTAGTCTCATTTTGGATGATCTATCATATTTATTTATTTCTTTTTAAGCTTTTAATTTTTTATAATAATTTTGTCAAATTAAAATGATTTAATTAAAAACTTATTTATATTCATTTCACGTGAGTAGCACTTATTGATATAAAGAAGAATGAAATGCTATCATGAACTTCTTAATTTTTTGATTATTTATTGTGCTAGCATGTATTTTATCATTTATACTTTCAACAAATTCATTTCTTCACTTTAATGATTGATCCTAATCTTTGTTTGTCATGGGGACTTCACTACTTCATTTCTTCACTTTAATGATTGATCGTAATCTTTGTTTGTCATGCGGACTTCACTACTTTATTTAGTATGTGTGTGTATTAAGAAAACTTTATCATAAGTTATAGTGAGAGCATGCATTATAAATATATGTAAGTTTTATATTTTCATTAAAGGGTTTTCAACTTTATTTTTATCTACATTATTCTTTTTCAAAGTTGATGAATATAAAAAAAAATTCAAACTATATTGCTTTTTAATAAAATTTGGTACTAACACATATATCCACAAATCAAATCATCAATGGCTTGTCTTTAGAGCATTGATAGTTGTTTAAAAGTCATAAGTTTACTAATAAAGACCGGCTAAAAAGGATGACATGAAATCAATATTCGATCCATCTTGTTTATCTAACATTCAAAGTTTGCTTTTCAAACAAATACTTCAGCCCAGTGTGATATGTTCTTAAATTTTTTAGCCATGAGATAATGTCTCCACGTATTTAATTTATATACAATGAAATCAAGACCCATTTTATGTGCGGCATATTTTCCTCATGCTCCTTAAACTTTAGAGATTTATAAAAAACTACATGCCATTACAACAAAAACTGGAATTTGCATCGGATTTAGCTCTAGATTTTAGTGTAATTTTTTTCCAAATGTTGTGAACAAAATCTAGCGCTAAACCTGGCACTACTGTACAATTTCGTAAAACGACAGCTATTGCATCTTTTTTGCATCATTTTTAACATCCATTTTTGTGTTCAATTTTGCGCCCATTTTTTTACATACGTTTTTCATCTTTTATGCCCTTATTTGTGCCCAAATTTTTGTCTAGTATTGCATATTTTTTTTGTGTCCTTTGTTACGTCCTTGTTTGCACCAAGTTTGGTGCCCAATTTTGCATCTAATGTTGTGTTTTATTTTTCTCCTAGCTTTATGTTGCGCTATGTCCAATTTTACACCTCGTTTTGCTTCCAATTATGTGTCTAATTTTACATATAGTGTTGTGTTTAGGTTTACATCCAATTTTGGGTCCAATATTATGTCTAGTTTTACTTCTAATCTTGCATCCAATTTTGCATCATGTTTTACTTTGTTTTTTGCTTCCAATTCCATGCCCAATGTTGTGTCATGTTTTACACCTTATTTTTTGTCTAGATTTGCGCTTAGTGTTGCATCATAATTTATGTCTTTTTTACGTCTAGGTTTGCGCCTATTGTTGCACCCAATGCTGTGACTAGTTTTCCACCCATGTTTGTGTCTAACCTTGTGTTTAGTTTTACATCCAATATTACATCCCATCTTGCATTGGATATTGCGTCCCATTTTACATATTTTTTCTTCTTCTAGTGTTTCACCCAATGTTGTGTTGGGTTTTATGCCCAGTGTTACGTCCAATTTTGTGCCCAGTTGTGTGCTCAATTAAGCACCCAATGTTACGTCTAGTTAGGAATACACTTTTGTGTCTACAGTTGCATCTAGTTTTCTGTCAAGTTTTGTGTCAAGTTTTATGCCCATATTTGTGTCTAGTGTTTAGTCTCTTTTTGTATCTAGTTTTGCATCCACTTTTGCATTTAGTGTCACGCCTAATATTGCATTTATTTTATGTTATGTTTTACTTCCATTGTTAATTAATAATTTGAATTTGAATTATTGATAGGGAAATATATATGAATTTTTATTGATTTTGCATCATTTTTATAAATTTCAATTAAATATTGAAATATATCAAAGTTCTCAAATATCATTAAGAATTCAAATTTATAGCATAACATTTCTGAATATATTTAAGGAAAATTCAGAACATCCATCCAAATGTAATAATACCATCGTATATACTAATTATTCATCAAAATAACATTGACAATTTCCAATATAAATAAATTAATAGGACAATACTGATAATATCATCATCTTTGATCAAATCAAATAAAAGTCAAATGTATGATCAACAAATCAAAATATTTCATGGATATCATTATAGTAGAGTAAAAAGAAGTCAAATATATATATGATTTAAATATCAATTTGACAAGAAATAAGTTGTATATTCTCCATATATAAATATATAAGTCAAAATGATAAATATATCATAGTTATATATTAACAATAATACATGTAAATATAATCCAAAATGTAGCATGCTCACGCATAACATCAGTATCAAGCTAGCACCACCAACATCATCGTCAAGATCATTGTCATGATATTCATCCTGATCATCAAGCTCGCCATCTTGATCAACCTCATATCCATCATCACCATGAGCATTGTCGTGACCATGACCATCTTCTTCTTCTTCTCCTATATCTAAAGCAGGTTCAACATAATTTGAATCGTCATGTATGGAGTCATCAATTGTTGTGATCAGAAAAAACAAAATATCAATATTAGATGTTAAAATTAATTTCATACCACAATGCATATTTCTATTATACTTCTAATATTAACTCATACCAAAGTAAAAAAAGGTATTATACAATTGTAGTTAATATGTGTTTCTACACTAATAGAACTACAAAGGAAAGTGCAAAAATAGAACTAAATGACATTTTTATGAAAATATATAAACAAATTAACAAGTTTAAGAAGTATGAAATGCCAATAACAATATTGATTTTTTCCTTACTTTTATGATTTTAAAATGAATACTAAAGTGATAGATTTGTCCTAGTTGTCAAAGATGGAAGGGGCAAGGGGGCGAGGATGCCTGCACATTTGGGGGGCGTAGGTCAAACTATCAACCACCCCAAAATTCCTCTCTCCTAACATCTGAGTCCAAAGCAAATAATCTCATGATAGATCACTAATCCAAGGATCTAGAAAACCTGGTGAATCTAGTCTGAGATAAGTCTCACTGTCCAAAAGTAGTAGCCATCACTACTACATTCGAGGTCCAAATTTGACATTTCGACTGACGTTAAATGTTTATTTTCAGTTCTCAACATCGAATGGGCATCAATTAGGTGGCATTTTTTTTGAAAAATCCATAAAATTTCAACTAAGTAATGTTACAAAAATTATGTCGCTTAAGAGACACCCATGAACATCATTTAAGAGATGCCCATGAACGCCATTTAACCAAATTTCAGTACCATCCCATTGTCATCAGTTGAGTGTCACTTAAGAGATGCATGATTAATGTTTTTATAAAAAAAATAGTCAATCTCGACAGACATAAAATATCACATAGTAAATCTAGACATTAGACACTTCTACCATCTCCTAATTTTCCTCTGTCAAAATTCAAATCACCATCGACGAGCATTGCACGCTTCTCCCATTTTTGCTAAGTTGAACCTTGAATGAGATTAACATCGATGGCCCTGAACCCTTACCCTAACTCTTGACACATACTTCTCCCATTTCTTCTTTGTCGAACCTCAAATTGTCTTCTCACGCGAGCACTCCTCTTTCACTAAGGGAAGGAGTGGTAGAAAGGAAATAACAAAAAATAATTAATTCGTGGAAATAATTAATTATCTCTATTGTCTAACTCTTCTCTATATCATTGAACCATCATTCATCTATTACCAAGATCCATATTGGACAATCCTCCATGGAAATCCTCTTCTGGTGTGGGAAAGTAGGAAATCCTCTTCTAGCATGGGAAATTGACAAGAGTAGAGGAGGAGACAAGATACCCTCAACCACACAATGTCTCCGATAATATGCTCACACCTCAACAAGTTTGAATTTTTTTAATATTTTACGAATGATTGAGTTTTCAAATGAATAAAATTATTATTTGAGGGTTTTATTTCTTGATAAATTTATTTGATCTTTGTGGAGGATTTCTCAAGCATAATGCTTCTAGAAACATCATATTTCAAGCAAAACGTGGATGCTTCAAACCCCATTTGGCCTCCTCTTATTTCATTTTTACAAATTATAAAATTTTATTTGAAGTTTCTATTTGTTTGGAAAATATTTGTTAATATTCGTGGAATGTATTCAAGGCTTGATTCTCTTAACGTTTCCTTTCTGAAAGCCATATCAATTGCAAGATAATTAAAGCTACACAACTCTATATGGCCCTCCAATTGTCACACCATTATCCAAGAGGCATATAATCTCCAACAACAAGTAACCCTAAACACTAGATTCCATAAATCCAAGAAAATCTAATAAAATATGCACAACAAGGTCCTCATAATAAATTTCAAATAGATCCCGATCAAAGTGTTGGGCATCTCTAACCTTTCTTTAAATTGTTGTTAGGCCTCTCTTTAAACCATCGATTGCACTAAGTGTATACAATGTATTTTGTCATAAATTGACCTTGAAAAAGACACGATTCTCCTTGGAAATACGCATTTTGTCATTTTGGGTGCTTGCCAAAACAATTTCATCTGATATGAGTTCATTATAATCATCTAATGCTTCCAAAACAATCTAGTACCAACTATAAATTAGGATCCCCCATAAAGTATGTAGAATTAAATCATACTTCATCCATCATTTGAAATTAAGTCCCATCAATTAACATTGTTTTCTAATAAATCCCATCAACTAGCTAATTACCAATGACACTAGGGAATATGAGGTGTGTAAGTAGCACTAGGGAATATGAGGTGTGTAAGTAGTCACTTTGGGGTAAAGAAGGGCAAGGAGTGTGATTTTGAACTTAGACTTGATGTCCAAGAAAACCCATATTTTCTTGCACTCCATTGTTCATGATGGGGTGAAACCAAATTTAGAAAGATTATAATCAATGTTAATGGAATCATCTCCAATTAATACATGCAATGTTTCATTTGAGATGTTTTTCATGGGATTTAGTTGTTTGAAAAATAAGAGGACTTGTTGTTAGATCTCTATGTGAAGGAATATTAGCCATAAATAGCATGGTAGTAATCAAAGAGAATAACATCATTGAGATGCAATGGATATCAAGGGTGAAGGGTTGGTAATAATGGGTTCTCATGGAGATTTACTTGAATCATATGGTGCAATGAGGTTACAAGATTTGATTTGGAAGTTTATTTCCGAAAGGGTGAACCATTGAATGTACTAGGGAACTCCCACAAGCAACTTGTACATGATGCTTCTTCTTCCTAGCTCTTGTAAGGTGTCCTTTATGTTTTTTGAGATTCACTGATTCAAATTCTCACGCCTTGTATATTCCCTTTCCTTAGAGTGGATAGGGAGTGAAGAATGAAAAAATAAAGGGAATGGATGTAGTCGATGTACCAAATTCACTCAAACATAGGTAATTCCTTATACCAATACTAGTTGGTATCTACATCTCCAAAAGGATGAAAGTGGATTTGGCAATGCAACTTTAGGGATTGCAAATGTCAACATCTATGTTTTGCAATTCAGCAATGAAAACATACATACTCTTGATTTATGATGTTTTTCCCTAGTAGGCTCACCATATTTGTTGACTAGATTTTATGTTCTACAGGATTCAATTGAGATTCAAGGCAATGCCTAGAAAGAAAAACAAGATATGACATACATAGGAAAATATTGACAACATATATAAATGTATATTCACTGAAATAGATATATACAACATGCTACATGATTGAGGACATGAAAAAGAAGATATCATAAATCCTAATGTTTCATTGGCTCCTTGGATAAAGAAATATAAGGAGGAAAATGAAACTACATCATCCTTATACATATGAAGAAAAGACTTTGACAAAGAGGGTTTAAAGTATTGCAAAACTTAAGTGACAAGAGAGCAAGAGAGAGAGAGGAATGAGTGAAGCATTAATGTCCACCAAAAGTAGCAACATTATGAAAAATATATAACCCCATTCTTGAATCAAACTCCTCCCTTTATATCTTGAAAGTCATTGGTATTTATTCTATTCCATTTAAATTGAATTAATTAGATTTAATGACCTAATGCTTGATTTTCCATGAAATGTCAGACAACTCCACGCCTTTGTATTTATAGTCAAGTAATATGATAGGAAACTTCATTAAATACGTCCAATTCTAACAAAAATTTGCAACACTCTATTAGCATCGGGATTGAGACCGAAGGCTGAAGGAAGACCCACTCTCGGGTAACAACAGAACCGCTTTAGGCTACGCCTCCAACCTTGCGCAGTCAGAGAGGGATCTCTCGCTTGTCTTCAGATTTACGCCGCGTAAGATATTCGATCAAGGATGGTCAGGAGGCCAGACTCTTGAAATGGGACAAAGTATATTAATGTGAGATGTAGGTGGGATTATCAGGGCAAGGGACCATTGGAAATGGAGTCGAAAAACTGAGTAGGGAACATTTACAGGAGGAAAAGAATGGTGTGTAGTTGCAAACAGAGGCAAGGTAGTCATCGATCTCGTAATCAAGAGATATTTAGCGGGTGGTTAGGGGACGAGAGAGAACAGCCCATCACGCGGAGCACCAGCAAGATGAATTCCACGTGACTTTAGAATAAAACTTGATAAATGTCTGAAACAACAGGCGGAGCATAGCATGTATGAATTCCAAGCTATTATACACTCTGTTATATAAATGAAAGAAATCAACGATCTGGAATGAAGACAAGATGTACATTTCACGTAAAGAAAATACATATTGAAAGAAGAAACGACACATGAATCTCCGTCTTAAGAAACAAATCTTCCTCTGCAATTTTATTCATAACACAGGCACCATATCTTATTTTACAACAGAGAGCCTCGGCCCTTGAAGGTTTCCCAACCCTCTAGCTAACTCTTTTTCCCCCTATTGGGATTGCATTTACAATACTTTAGTGCTAAGATTATTCTCCGAAACAAACCTAAGAAACCGTTTCTAGTCACAATCATGCATTAACAGTATAGAGAGTGGAACTATTGCCATGATTTACAAATGTAATAAACATTATGGAGCAAGTGGGTGCACTCGGCCCGAGTGACAGCTTGACGTGCTCGGCCGTTATCGTGGATTATGAGTATGACGCCTCCTTCTCTGTCTGAAGTGTGTGTTTTTGTTGTGTTCAAATGCGGCTTTCTACGTGGGCGCAAAACGATAGGGTGGTTTGTAACTTTCCCTTAATCAACTTCATCTGCCACCTCTTTCTTCTTTGGGTAACACTGTTGGAGGTGGGGTCCAAAATAAGGGCAGCATTGCTTCTGGCCAAGGCAATCATTTTCGGTGGCTTTTCATTCTTGTACTCCTCACCCTCAGCGAGGTGGGCTCTCCCACAGGCAATAAGGTGTATCATATCTACACCAGCCCCATCACCCTCAGTAAGTGGACTTCACAAACAGGGTTGTGTGGGCTTTAGACCCCTGATACTCTCATCCAAACAAACGCCTATACAAGGAGCAGTCTCAAACTGTCTCCTTCTGTGGAGTCTTTGGGAGTGGTGATGGTATCAGGGGTTCCTGAAAAAACACTTACAAGGAGTAAGTGTCCCGACACCGTGTCCACGGGGGTGAAGGTGTCTGAAGGTGGGTGTATATCTCAAAATTATTTACATCTAGGCACCGATGGCTGGTGTCATCCTTGGCATGCAATACCAAGGTGGTGGGAAAGTGTGGAAATTTTCTCACCAACCATCAACACCCCTAGATGGACAAGCTTTTCGAACCAGATCACCCTCGCCAAATTCTTTGGGCTTTTGTAGATTCGTGAAGAAGCAGAAACTTGGGTTCTGGAGATTTGTTAGCTCATTCCCAATGTTTCAAAAACAGTATATATAAGGCTTCGAGACAGACTCTCACAATGACTGGTCAACATTCCCGCACATTCTGTCATTGAGTGTTTTTTTTGGTATCAGCATGTGTGAGGGCGCAAGCAGTGAGGGCACGAGCAGAGTGATCCTTTACCTACTAGGGATCTAGTCCTATCGTTTCATCGGCCATGGCACCTTACCATATGCTATGGGAAGTATTTTTGGATGCCACCTTGTATAGTTGATCCATGCCACAAAGCTCATGAAGTAGACACTCCCATGCTTCCTCGTTCTCTGATGTAGGAAACATAATGGTTTTATCCTTTGTGCTGGCCTCGCCCCATATGAGTGGCGGGTTCGCTGGTTACCTTCCTTACTTCTGCAGGCCAACTCACACAAAATCCACCTGTCTTTGCGCAATGCAACTATGCCACAAGGATGATTTCACTTGTACGCACGCTACAAATGGCGTCCAAGAATCGGCCAATCTACCAAGAGGCAGATTACATGTATGGGCGTCTCTTCCCTTGTCATCTTCGCACTGGATGTGACACCTACAGCATGGAGGCCTCCTTAGCCCTCCGATTTGGGGGGGAACCTTTCACATCCACCGTCCACGTTTCTTTACCTCGGCCGCCAATTTCACCTTTCTTGATACAACGGGCATCTTTGGATCGTGACGTGTTCTTACACATCTATCAAGATTGACCCCTTCATGCAACCGTCAATCCGAGTGGGTCCTACCACCTATTTGTGAACCAGGATCACGACACTGTCCATGCTGGTTCGGATTGTGAAAATAACCTTAACCGTAGATCCATTCCCTTCTTTTTTGTGACCATCGATGTTCGTGGCCGGTACCACTTTTCACGATTTGAAATTGTGACTTTATCTGCACAAGTCTGATTTGTGAAATTGGTTGGGACCGTAGATCTGCTTCTGATTTCATCTCTGCCGTCAAAATTTTCTGGCTTTTAACCGTTTCATGATTTGGAAAAGCTCCTTCCATCGAGCATGTTTGCTCAGCGAAACTGTTTCGGGCCATTGTTCGGGCTTTATCTTAATCTTGGCCTTCCATATGTTTTCCTGCTTTAACGGACTTAGCTAAAGCCACACTTTGACTATTCCCATGCGTCTTAGGCCAAAACTTACGATCTATCATTTCTCTTCTTCCTTGTGATCCCAGATCACTAGGTGTTGACGCCTGTCTCTATCGACCATGCTACCATGAGCTTTTACCTCTGGGCGAGTCTATCACCATAGATTGATTTATCTTCGTCGTCTGATGGTTCTAAAATGTGGACCATGTGCCTCTGATAACCTAAAGGCTGTTCACATAATGTTTTAAAGGAATGGAACCCTCCTCGAACTTTGTCGAGCCTCCAAATCGACTGTTTCAAACGGAGTGTTAACAGCTGGCTCCACGAGGGATGCTATCCTCCTAGTGAGGTAGCAAAGAACCCCCATATACCAAGTGCCAAATCCATTGGGCTATCTTCAATCTTTCTTCAAAATATCCATTTTTCTCTGAGCTACTGCTTCAGCGAATTCATGCCACTCCCGCAAACAATGTTCTTGACTGCAAAACCTGTGCTTGCAATTGAAAATGAAAAAAAATAAAATAGAAATGAAGGAAACGCTCGATGATTACCGAGCTTGTTTGTTCCTACCTACCCTACCTAATTTAGTGCACAAGTCCAATTAAGTGAAATCAGACTTCCAATGAAGTCATTCAAGCAACTTGCCCAATAGTTTTGTTCTTTTTTTGTGCTTGATGGACAGAAATGAAATAGATAATGGGATAGGGTAATGACAAATAGAAATCTCTCTAAAGCAGTAATGTGACCAATCATCATCCTTACCCAGCCCTTCCATTTACCCTGCTATTGGGTCATAGAAAACACAGAAACCTCCAATGTACTCTATTTTCTGCTCAGGGGGAATTCGTCCGGAACTCCCTTCTTCTAGTGATTTGTCAGGCTAATACCCTGAAGATTGTAGAAGAGGGCCCACAAAATCTTTCTTCAATGAAACATCCCCTTTTTCGCCTGAAATTTCTGCAACGAGAGCTTGATGTGCCTCAAGATGGAGGTCCTCTGCTTCTCCAACGAAACCGAGTAGGCATATTCCTCCTGTGTGAGGTGGTACTCCTGAAGGAAGGACATCAGAAGATGTATTTATTTGAGGTCTGTTGCATCCTTCTCCGTGGCTCGACACCTCATCACAAATTCCTAACGTATCGATAGTTGGAGAGGGATTGCATGGCAGTTTCTTTTTATCATCTCCACTTACATACAGGTTTCTGGACTGCACCATCTCCCCTTATTTTTGTTTTTTCTTAGAGGCTCTAATCATGTGTTGTATGAATTCAAAAGAGGCATAACACAAGTGTAGGTTATCACCTTCAGTGCCCTTATCACCCTTTTCTGCTTTAACCTCCCGACTTCGCATAGCATCTTGGTCCTCTCCATCAGCAGGTCCTCGTTCAATGGCCAGCTTCTCATGTATGGCCCGCATGTATTCTTCCTCATATTTATCATACACAGGCGCACCGAATTCCTTCTTAAAATAGTCTTGTATAGACCCGGGGTGGTGCAGGTCACAATCTTCAGAGAAAAGGCCTGCAGGACCATATGTTCCTATATCGGGTCGGCCTTCTTTCTGTATACCAAGAGAGGGCTTTAGAGGGATTGGGGCTCTCCCATTTTGCTTGTAGGGCCCAACCAATTTTGATGTATATTTTATTTCACCATCGTTGCCCTGGCTTGACAAGCTTTTCAACATCTTAAGGTTTTCCTCAACCTCCAAACAATTAGTAAACATATGCTACAGAGTGTTTGATTTTCTTTCCAAAAGAAGCAGGGATAGCTCAGGAGGAAAGGTGGCTGTATAATATATTTTAGCAGCGTTCTCAAGAGGTTGGACCTTCTTAGGCATGTTATAATAAAAGCTTACGAATCTTCTGTTAAAACTAGATAAGGCCTCACACTCATGTCTCTTCAAGGAATAAAATTATGAAAGTATTTGATCCAGTGGCCTTCTCCTACCCCAAAACTTTAAGAAGGTGCAAGAAAACTTCTCTCAAGTATTGATGGACTTAGGCTGCAAGTGCTTGAACCATTCTTTAGCATCTCCTTTCAAGGACTGGGCGAAAGCCCTCATGCAGACATCATCATGTTCTATCTCAAAAAGGTCAGAGAAATGTTCAAAGGTTTGTAAATGTTTCTCAGTGGTGAAGCCTTTGGGTTCTCCATCAAATTTGGGGAGGCACTTGTAATGTTTCGCGGGAAAATCATGGAGGATGGGAGGCAGTTGTAGTGGCTTGTACCGACTTGGAGAAATGGGAGAGACCAAGTTAGGCGCAATAGTTACGCTATCATCTGAGGTTTCATGAATATCACAGGGGAAACCTTTGACGTCGTGGGCCTCTGGAGAAAAATCTAGGTCGAAACTAGATGTACAAGATGACACAATGATTTCGGTTCGTAAAGAAGGATAAACATGAATATATTCATAGCTCGATTCAGAATGAAATGAACCATAGAAGGTTGTTTTGATAAATATAGGGAGGGATAAGAACAAACCTACAAGATAATACAAAGCTTCTTGGAAGAAACGTAGACTCGAGCATCTTAACCTTTCACCATGCATTCACAAGCCTTACAAGGGGTTCATTTTTTTTTGGACGGAGCCTGCCCGTCTTTTTTCCTGACCATTCGATTTCTAGGTCGTACCACCAACGGTCACTGAAGTCTGAACCCTTCAAGAGTGGAGTCTCCAGGTGAAAAGTGCTCAACCTTCTTGATGTCTGATCATTGTTCACCATCAACAACCAGATCTAAAACCATGTAGTTTTTCCCAGGGATGATCTTCAAACTCGTTCCCCGGTAACGGCGCCAGTTTGTTCGAACCGGGATTGAGCCCGAAGGCTAAAGGAAGGCCTGCTCCTGGGTAATAGCAGAACTGCTTTAGACTGCGCCTCCAGCCTTTTGTAGTCAACGAGGGATCTCTTAGTTATATTCAGATTTACTATTCGTAAGATATTGGATCAAGAATGGTCAGGAGGCCAGACTACTGAAATGGGACAAAGGATATTAATGTGAGATGCAGGTTGGATTATCATCGCAAGGGACCATTGGCAATGGAGTCGAAAACCTGAGTAGGGAACATTTGTAGGAGGAAAAGAATGGCGTGGAGTCACAAAAAGAGGCAAGGTAGCTGTCGATCTCACAATCAAGAGATATTTAGCGGGTGGTTAGGGGACGAGAGAGAATAGCCCATCACGCGGAGCACCAGCAAGATGAATTCCACGCGACTTTAGAAGAAAACTTGATAAATGTCTGAAACAACAGGCGAAGCATAGCATGTATGAATTCCAAACTATTATACACTCAGTTACAGACATGAAAGAAATCAAAGATCTGGAATGAAGACAGGATGTACATTTCATGTAAAGAAAATACATATTGAAAGAAGCAACGACACATGAATCTTCGTCTTAAGAAACAACTCTTCCACTGCAATTTATTCATAACATAGGCACCAGATCTTATTTTACAACAAAGATCCTTATCCCTTGAAGGTTTCCCAACCCTCCATCTAACTCTTTTTCCCCCTATCGGTATTGCATTTATAATACTTCAGTGCTAAGATTATTCTCCGAAACAAACCTAAAAAACTGTTTCCAGTGACAATCATGCATTAACAGTATAGAGAGTGGAACTATTGCCATGATTTACAAATGTAATAAATGTTATGGAGCAAGTGGGTGAACTTGGCCCGAGTGACATCTTGATGTGCTCGACCGTTATCATGGATTATGAGTATGACACCTCCTTCTCTATCCGAAGCATGTGTTTTTGCTGTGTTCAAATGTGGATTTCTGCGTGGGCACACACCGGCAGGGTGGTTTGTAACTTTCCCCTACTCAACTTCATTCGCCACCTGTTTCTTCTCCAAGTAACACTGTTGGATGTGAGGTCCAAAAGAAGGGCAGCATTGCTTCTGGACGAGGCAAGCCTTTTCGGTGGCTTGTCATTCTTGTACTCCTCACCCTTAGTGAGGCGGGCTCTCTCACAGGCAATAAGGTGTATCATATCAACACCAAACCCATCACCCTCGGTAAGTGGACTTCATAAACAGGGTTGTGCAGGCTTTAGACACCTGATACTCTCATCCAAAAAAATTTCTATACAGGGAGCATTCTAAGACTGTCTCCTTCTATGGAGGCTTTGGGGGCGGTTATGGTATCAAGGGTTCCTGAAAAAACACTTACAGGGATTAAGTGTCTCAGCACCGCGTCGTCGGGGGTGAAGGTGTCTGAAGGCGGGTATATCTCTCAAATTATTCACGTCTGGGCCCTGATGGCTGGTGTCATCCTTGGCATGCAATACCAAGGTGGCGAGTGAGCGTGGAAATTTTCTCACCAACCATCAGCACCCCCAGACGGACAATATTTTCAAACTAGATCACCATCGCCAAACTCTTTTCGCTTCTGTAGATTCCTGAAGAAGCAAAAAATTGGGTTCTGGAGATATGTTAGCTCATTCCCAATGTTTCGAAAATAGTATATATAAGGCTTCGAGATTGACCCTCGCAATGACTAGTCAACATTCCCGCACATTCTGTCATCGAGTGCTTTTTTTGGTATCAGCATGTGTGAGGGCGCGAGCAGAGTGATCCTTTACCTGCTAGGGATCTAGTCCTGTCGTTTCATCGGTCGTGGCACCTTACCGTTTGCTATGGGAAGTATTTTTGGATGCCACCTTATACAGTTGATCCATGCCGCAAAGCTCACAAAGTAGACGCTCCCATGCTTCCTCGTTCTATGATGTAGGAAACATAATGGCTTTCTCCTTTGTGCTGGCCTCGCCCTGTGTGAGTGGCGGGTTCACCGGTTACCTTCCTTGCATTTGCAGGACAACTCACACAAAAGCCGCCTATTTTTGCGCAATGCGACTTTGCCACACTGATGATTTAACCTATACGTACGCTACAAATGGCGTTCGAGAATCAGCCAATCTACCGGGAGGCAAATTACACGTATGGGCATCTCTTCCCTTGTCATCTCTGCACTGGATGTGATACCTACAACATGGAGGCCTCCTTAGCCCTCCAATTTTGGGGGGAACCTTTCACATCCACTGTCCATGTTTCTTTACCTCGGCCACCAATTTCACCTTTCTTGATACAATGAACATCTTTGGATCATGACGTGTTCTTACCCATCTATCGAAATCGACCCCTTCATGTAACCATCAATTCGAGTGGTTCCTACCACCTCTTTGCGAACTGGGGTCACGACACTATCCGTGGTGGTTTGGATTGCGAAAAGAATCTTGACCGTAGATCCATTCCCTTCTTTTTCATGACCATCGATGTTCACGGCCGATACCACTTTTCATGATTTGAAATCGTGACTTTATCTGCACAAGTCTGATTTGTGAAATTGGTTGGGACCATAGATCTGCTTCTCATTTCATCTCTGCTGTCAAAATTTTTTGGCTTTTAACCATTTCGCGATTTGGAAAAGCTCCTTAAATCGAGCATGTTTTCTCAGCGAAACTATTTCGGGCCATTGATCGGGATTTGTCTTGATCTCGGCCTTCCATATGTTTTCCTGCTTTAACAAACTCAACTAAAGCCACACTTTGACCGTTCTCATGCGTCTTGGGCCAAAACTTACGATCTATCAATTCTCTTCTTCCTTGTGATCCCGGATCGCTGGGTTATGACGCTTGTCTCTATCATCCCTGCTGCCGTGAGCTTTTACCTCCGGGAGAGTCTATCACCATAGATTGATCTATCTTTGTCATCTGATGGTTCTAAAATGTGGACCATATGCCTCTGATAACCTGAAGGCTGTTCACATAATGTTTTAAATGAATGGAACCCTCCTTGAACTCTGTCGAGCCTCCAAATCAACTATTTCAAAAGGAGTGTTAACAGCTGGCTCCATGAGGGATGCTATCCTCCTAGTGAGGTAGCAAAGAAACCTCGTAGACCAAGTGCCAAATCCATTGGGTTGTCTTCAATCTTTCTTCAAAATATCTATTCTGCTCTGAGCTACTGCTTTAGTGAATTCATGCCACTCTCGCAAATGATGTTCTTGACTGCAAAACCTGTGCTTGTAATTGAAAATGAAAACAAATAAAATAGAAATGAAGGAAATGCTCGATGATTTCCGAGCTTATTTGTTCCTACCTACCCTACCTAATTTAGTGCACAAGTCCGATTAAGTGAAATCAGACATCCAATCAAGCCAATCAAGCAACTTGCCCATTAGTTTTGTTCTTTTTTTGTGCTTGATGGACAGAACTGAAATAGATAATGGGAGAGGGTAATGACAAATAGAAAGCTATCTAAAGCAATAATGTGACCAGTCATCATCCTTACCCATCCCTTCCATGTACCTTACTATGGGGTCATAGAAAACATGGCAATCTCCAATGTACTTTGTTTTCTGCTCAGGGGAAAGCCATCCGGAACTCCCTTCTTCTAGTGATTTGTCAGGATGATACCCTGAAGATGTAGAAGAGGGCCCATAGAATCTTTCTTCAATGAAACATCCCCTTTTTCGCTTCAAATTTCTGCAACGAGAGCTTGATGTGCCTCAAAAGGGAGGTCCTCCACTTCTCCAAGGGAACCAAGTAGGCATATTCCTCTTGTGTGAGGTGGTACTCTTGAAGGAGGAACATCGAAAGACGTATTTATTTAAGGGTTGCTGCATCCTTCTCCATGGCTCGACACCTCATCACAAATTCCTGATGTATCGGTAGCTATAGAGGGATTGCATGGCAGTTTCTTTTTATCATCTTCGCTTACATACAGGTTTCTGGACTGCACCATCTCCCCTTCTTTATGTTTTTTCTTAGAGGCTCTAATCATGTGTTGTATTAATTCAAAAGAGGCATAACACAAGGGTAGTTTATCACCTTCAGTTCCCTTATCACCCTTTTATGCTTTAACCTCCCGACTTCGCATAGCATCTTGGTCCTCTCCATCAGCAGGTCCTGGTTCAATGGCTAGCTTCTTAGGTATGGCCCGCAGGTATTCTTCCTCATATTCATCATACACAGGTGCACCGAATTCCTTCTTAAAATTGTCTTGTACGGACCCGGGGCCACATAGGTTGCAATCTTCAGAGAACAGGCCTGGAGGACCATATGTTCCTATATTGAGCCGGTCATCTTTCTGTATACCAGGAGAGGGCTTTAGCGAGACCGGGACTCTCCCATTTTGCTTGTAGGGCCCAACCAATTTTGATGTATCTTTTATTTCACCACTGCTGCCTTGGCTTGATAAGATTTTTGACATCTTAAGGTTTTCCTCAACCTCCAAACAATCAGTAAACATATGTTGCAGAGTGGTTGATTTTCTTTCCAAAATAAGCAGGGATAGCTCAGGAGGAAAGGTGGATGCATAATAGATTTTAGCAGTGTTCTCAAGAGGTTGGATCTCCTTAGGCATGTTATAATAAAAGCTTGTGAATCTTTTGTTAAAACTAGATAAGGCCTCACCCTCATGTCTCTTCAGGGAATAAAATTCTGAAAGTATTTGATCCAGTGGCCTTCTCCTCCCCCAAAACTTTAAGGAGGTGCAAGAAAACTCTTCCCAAGTATTGATGGAATTAGGCTACAAGTGCTTGAACCATTCTTTAGCATCTCCTTGCAAGGACTGGGTGAAAACCCTCATGCAGACATCATCATGTTCTATCTCAAAAAGGTCAAAGAAATGTTCAAAGGTTTGTAAATGTTTCTCAGCGGTGGAACCTTTGGGTTCTCCATCAAATTTGGGGAGGTACTTGTAATGTTTCACGGGAAAATCATCGAGAATGAGAGGTAGTTGTAGTGGCTTGTACTGGCTTGGAGAAATGGGAGAGACCAAGTTAGGTGCAATAGTTACGCTATCCTCCGAGGTTTCATGAATTTCACAGGGGTGACCTTTGACGTCGTGGGCCTCTGGAGAAAAATCTAGGTCGAAACCAAATGTACAAGACGAAACAATGCTTTCGGTTCGTAAAGAAGGATAAATAGGAATATATTCATAGCTCTGTTAATAATGAAATGAACCATAGAAGGATTTTTTGATAAATCTAGGGAGGGATAAGAACAGACCTACAAGATAAGACAAAGCTTCTTGGAAGAAATGTATACTCGGGCATCTTAACCTTTCATCATGCATTCTCAAGCCTTACAAGGGGTTCATTTTTTTTTGGATAGATCCTGCCCATCTTTTTTCCTGACCATTCAATTTCTTGGTCATACCACCAGCGAAGTCACTAAAGTCTGAACCTTTCAAGAGTGGAGTCACCAGGTGAAAAGTGCTCAACCTTCTTGATGTATGATCATTGTTCACCATCAACAACCAGATCTAAAACCATGTCATTTTTCCCAAGGATAATCTTCAACCTCGTTCCCCGAAAACAACGCCAATTTCTTAGCACCAGGATTAAGCCTGAAGGTTGAAGGAAGACCCACTCCCAAGTAACAATAGAACCATTTTAGACTACCCCTCCGGCCTTGTGCAGTCAGAGAGGGATCTCTCGCTTGTCTTCATATTTACTCCGCGTAAGATATTAGATCAAGGATGGTCATGAGGCCAGACTCCTGAAATGGGAAAAAGTATATTAATGTGAGATGCAAGTGGGATTATCAGGCCAAGGGACCATTGGAAATGGAGTCGAAAACCTGAGTAGAGAACATTTGCAGGAGGAAAATAATAGCGTGAAGTTGCAAACAGAGGCAAGGTATCCGTCGATATCACAATCAAGATATATTTAGCGAGTGGTTAGGGGATGAGAGAGAAAAACCCATCACGCAGAGCACCAGTAAGATGAATTCCAGACGACTTTAGAAGAAAACTTGATAAATGTCTGAAACAATAGGAGGAGCATAACATGTATGAATTCCAAACTGTCATATACTCAGTTATAGACATGAAAGAAATCAACGATCTGGAATGAATACAGGATGTACATTTCACGTAAATAAAATAAATATTGAAAGAAGCAATGACACATGAATCTTCATCTTAAGAAACAACTCTTCCTCTGCAATTTTCTTCATAGCACAGGCACCAAATCTTATTTTACAACAGAGAGCCTCATCTCTTGAAGTTTTACCAACCCTCCAGCTAACTCTTTTTCCCCCTATCGGGATTGCATTTATAATACTTCAATGCTGACATTATTCTCCGAAAAAAACCTAAGAAACTATTTCCAGTCACAATCATGCATTAACAGTATAGAGAGTGGAACTATTGCCATGATTTTCAATTGTAATAAACGTTATGGAGCAAGTGGGTACACTCGGCCCGAGTGACAGCTTGACGTGCTTGGACATTATCATGGATTATGAGTATGACGCCTCCTTCTCTGTCCAAAGCATGTGTTTCCACTGTGTTTAAATGCGGCTTTCTGTGTGGGCGCACACCGATAGGGTGGTTTGTAACTTTCCCCTGCTCAACTTCACCCGCCACCTCTTTCTTCTCTGGGTAACACTGTTGGACGTGGGGTCCAAAAGAAGGGAAGCATTGCTTGTAGATGAGGCAAGCCTTTTCGGTGGCTTGTCATTCTTTTACTCCTCACCCTCAGCAAGGTAGGCTCTCCCATAGGCAATAAGGTGTATCATATCTACACTAGCTCCATCACCCTCGATAAGTGGAATTCACAAATAGGGTTGTGCAAGCTTTAGACCCCTGATACTCTCATCTAAACAAATTCCTATATAGAGAGCGATCTAAGACTGTCTCCTTCTGTGGAGGCTTTGGGGGTGGTGATGGTATCAGGGGTTCCTGAAAAAACACTTACGGGGAGTAAGTGTCCCGTCACCGCGTCGTCGGGGGTGAAGGTGTCTGAAGGCGGGTGTATCTCTCAAAATTTTTCACATCTGGGCACTGATGGCTGGTGTCATCCTTGGCATGCAATACCAAGGTGGTGGGTGAGTGTGGAAATTTTCTCACCAGCCATCAGCACCCCCAGACGGACAAGATTTTCGAACCAAATCACCATCGCCAAACTCTTTGGGCTTCTGTAGATTTGTGAAGAAGCAGAAACATGGGTTTTGGAGATATGTTAGCTCATTCCCAATGTTTCAAAAATAGTATATATAAGGCTTCAAGACTGACCCTCGCAATGACTGGTCAACATTCCAGCACATTCTGTCATCGAGTGTTTTTTTGGTATCAACATGTGTGAGGGCGCAAGTAGAGTGATCCTTTACCTACTGGGGATCTAGTCCTGTCATTTCATCGACCGTGGCACCTTACCGTTTGCTATGGGAAGTATTTTTGGATGCTACCTTGTACAGTTGATCCATGCTGCAAAGCTCATGAAGTAGACGCTCCCATGCTTCCTCGTTCTGTGATGTAGGAAATGGAATGGTTTTCTCCTTTGTGTTGGCCTTGCCCAGTGTGAGTGGCAGGTTCGTTGGTTACCTTCCTTACTTCTGCAGGACAACTCACACAAAATCCACCTGTCTTTGCGCAATGCGACTCTTCCATAGGGATGATTTCACATGTACGCATGCTACAAATTGCATCCGGGAATTGGCCAATCTACCGGGAGGTAGATTACACGTATGGGCGTCTCTTCCCTTGTCATCTCCACACTGGATGTGATACCTACAGCATGGAGGCCTCCTTAGCCCTTCGATTTGGGGGGGGGAACCTTTCACATCCACCGTCCACGTTTCTTTACCTTGGCCACCAATTTCACCTTTCTTGATACAACGGGCATATTTGGATCGTTATGTGTTCTTACACGTCTGTCGAGATCAACCCCTTCATGCAACCGTCGATTTGAGTGGGTCCTACCACCTCTTTGTGAACCGAGATCATGACATTATCCGTGCTGGTTCAGATTGCGAAAAGAACCTTGACCGTAGATCCATTCCCTTCTTTGTCATGACCGTCGATGTTCGTGGTTGGTACCACTTTTCACGATTTGAAATCGCTACTTTATCTGCACAAGTCTGATTTGCAAAATTGATTGGGACCATAGATCTTCTTCTGATTTCATCTCTGCTGTCGAACTTTTTAGGCTTTTAACCATTTCACGATTTGAAAAATCTCCTTCCATCGAGCATGTTTGCTCAGTGAAACTGTTTCGGGCCGTTGATCGGGCTTTGTCTTGATCTCGGCCTTCCATATGTTTTCCTGGTTTAACGGACTCAGCTAAAGCCACACTTTAACCATTCTCATGCATCTTGGGCCAAAACTTACGATCTATCATTGCTCTTCTTCCTTGTGATCCCGAATCGCTGGGTTATGATGCCTGTCTCTATCATCCCTGATGCCGTGAGCTTTTACCTCCGGGAGAGTCTATCACCGTAGATTTATCTCTCTTCATTGTCTAACGGTTCTAAAATTTGGACGATGCGCCTCTGATAAGCTGAAGGGTGTTCACATAATGTTTTAAAGGAATGGAACCCTCCTCAAACTCTGTTGAGCCTCCAAATCGACTGTTTCAACTGGAGTGTTAACACACTCCATGGGATTAGCTTGCATATGTTCCACCCAAGAGTCATCACTTGCTCACTTGAGAAATACCTTTCCCTAGTGGATAGCTCTATTCTTCTTCCCTGATATCTACATCCATGGTTGGTCGTCTTGGAGTCTTTATTTTCTACCTTCTAAAAGAGTTAATGACTATATTTAAGGGAGAATATAATAGTTGGAGTGACTATTAGTGTATTTAGACTCCTACATCTAGGTTGATTGGGTTTTTTCCATCTAAGTTTTAGGCCATCTCATGGTCTTATCAATTCTTGGTGATAATTCCCTAATTGTTTTTTTTTATCACTTACACTGGGGATTTTATATCTTTGTAGGTTTTATAATTTTCCTAGTTCCTTTATTATTCTTTTATCATCTTTCCATCTTTCCTTTCCTAACAAATGGGCTACATTTATCATGAATTTTATTCATATTACCATATAGCATCATAATTATTTTCCTTTGATCATTGGACTATGCAACTCATATGGAACCTACCTAATAGTCCTCTAGAAAATATTGATACTACCCACATTAGAAACAACACACATTGATCTACATCCCATGAATCTAGGATACTAGTGACCTCAATAAACAATAAATGACAAACAAAGGTAATGACCATGCACACTACCATTAATCCTTTGGCATCCTACACATCAACATGCACCACCAAGAATTTCATATCATCTTTTACAGAGTGCTCCTTTACACATGAGGCATGTGGTTCCAAGGGATGGGGTCACACTCCTTGTGTTCCATGCATATTTGGGACAGGGGGACACCTTGGGGATTGCATGAGGACATCCTCGAGATGAGCCATGTAGCAGGGGAATATGATATATCTTGTGGTGCTCATGGGATGTCATAGGCATTCATAAGAAAAGGGACAAGTCCACAATGTCCAGAAGGACAAATAAAAGTAATGCAATATCATTCTAGATTTGTATACAAGATATTTCCATGTCATTATGATAGACACTTTTCAATATATTCCATATTAGTTTATGGATTCTCTTTTGATGATTCACTATACTTGTTTTCGGTGGATGACTTCATTAATGAGGAACTTGTTTTCATTTCACATATCTCATACTTCATAAGTTTTCTTTAAAATTTCATTTGAAGTTCCTCCAATATTTAATCGTTAAAGTTCTATCATTACCCTTTTTTAAATTTAAATGGGGTAACACCTTGCACAATCTTGTCTTCTCCACCTTAAAATCAGGCAGCCCCACCACCATGTCATTCAAGAGAAGAAAATATTTGTAGTGCAAGTGACTCAATCCTATGTGCCAACATTCACACAAATAGTCACTGCTATGCACCAAAGGTCCATGCTTCATAGGATCTACTTAGGAACCAAGCTTTGGAGGTTTCCTTCTAAGCTTTGATCTATTAATGAAAAGTTGATTGAAGGAGTAAATTATTTGTGTATTGTTTTTATGCTTATGATGTTCATTTTCCAACTATATGTGTGAATACTATGTGAAGAATTTAAATTCTACAAATTAAATAATTGTTTACTTATTTGACAACATACACCTAAGGTTAGGAAAATTTACAAATGTGTCTTTATCTTTCATCTTTTTTTTGTTTTTTTTTTTTCATTTTTTTTTGTTGGGACCATCTAGATTCTTTTCAACAATGGTTGAATGCAAAAGGGCCCAATCACATTGACATATAGTTCACCACATTCAATGGCCATTGAACATGACTTGACTAGAGTCAACAATGTTTTACTATTGACCTACCATTATAAAAATAAATATCCACAATTTTTTGATAACACATCGTTACAAACTCTACAAGATGTGGTGCAATGATACCTAGAACTAATGCTAACCTATAATAGAAAATCATGAATTATAGCATGTTGCAACCTAAGGAGAGAAGAGCCGACAACATATTTAGAAGTTACAGTAGAGAATTTAGTTCATCAAAAATATTATTCGTCAACTATAACATAGCTTAGTTCAGGTACTTAATATGTGATGAACAAAATGCATGCCAGGACAATGGAGAATGCTATAAGGATTTTTTTATCAAAAAGACCCTTTGCTAGTTGTTAGGTTCTAATTTTTTTTAGGTTGGAGAGCATGAAGTTTCTTACAGAATATGGTCTGATGTACTTCTATGCTTAATTTAAAAATGATAAGATGAGTTTTGAACTGACAAAAAAAACTTCACTCTTCTCTCCTTCTATGTATCTATATATAGTCCATTCCACACAAAATTCATAAAACTGGAAATGGATCACTTTGCAGACAAATTTCTTTTAAAAACTACGAAATTTTTTAATAAAAACCACGAATACGAAGTTCCTATAAAAAAACCTTCAAATGAGAATGAATATTTAATAAATAAGGAAATTTTGACCACTAATTGATATCAATATTTGCAAACAAAAAAACACATAGATGCATTGAAGATCAATATTATTAGAACAAAAAGCTAAACACTATATGGTAGAAAACACAGTCCATGATTAACATTATAGAAAGGAAAAAAATGGATTGTATTTTTATTTGTTTTACTTACTGTCACCTATAATCCCAACAATAGAATACCCCCTCCTTGAAATGGTGGAAGTGGTTGAGATACCACATGGGCATAAACATGCTTACCCTGTTCCCGCACCAAAACACTAGCACACGCATTCAACATGATGCCAAAGATAAACCCATCCAACTTCACACCCTCCCCCTGCATTTTACAAAATATATTTAGGGTTCCTTAGCACACATATTATGGTCATATCCTGCAACCAAATCATTCCAAGAGAGCAAATTTCGTTCAGTCAAGTATTTTGTCAAACATTTTTTGAGGCATCATTTATATTTCCACCCTTGACATAGGTGTCAAGAGAGCACTACCCACAACAACATATGACTGAAAATAACTCTCTATTATTAGATTATGGATCTTCTTGTCATGTTCCATAATCAACAATCTTGCACACACCAACAGAGCACTGCCAAAAGTGAATTCATCTGGTTGCATGCCTACAAACTGCATTCGTGAGAACAAACCTAACACCTCCATCCCATTCCCTTAGCATCTATATTCGGCTATCATTCCACTCTAGGATATCGAATCTCATTGAGCACTGCCAAAAGTGAATTCATCAGGCTTCATGCCAACACACTGTCTTTTTTTTTCAGAAGAAAAATAGCATTTCCTTGATGTTCATTAGAATAAAAGGTAACGATATACATTTCTATGATACTAGGTATCATTTCCAGCCAAAAAACACAAACAGTGCTCAACAGACTGAGCATCCAAAATCAGGCTCCCCTCTAATGAAAACCATATAGCATCCAAGAAAAGACCATCACACCTAACGGCAAGTGAAAAGCACTAGAACTTACTGCTAAAAGCCAAAAACTTCAGCAATAACACCCTATAACAGAGCTTACAAAATGGGGCAAAAAAAACCCTTACAGAAACTGCTCAAGAGAGCAAAGTAGCAGAAAAAGGGGCAAAGGAAACCCACAACATTCTATACCACCGAAGGGGGTAATATACCCGTCCATCGACAGAGTAAACAGGTAGCTGCACAGGATCCTTTTCCTTATAAGTAGGAGGGCCTTTAACCCTCCATAGAAAAAATGGTGTCACTGTGGGAAAAAGCACCGCAACAAGAAGAAGAAAAAATCCCTTCACCAAGGAACACAGCAAGGGCCCCTCCACTCCACAGACACCACCAGAAACCATCTCGCATCCATGCTACATGGAATTTCTCTCACCACCATCACAAAGCATGGAAAACTCCCATCAAAACATAACCGCGCCATCAAAGAGAGGGAACCACCACTCAAGAGGTCAGTTGTCTCTTAGCAAAATCATCATTTCCTCCACCACAGATAGAGTCTCCATGTAAGGGAACCTATAGCGCACCAGGAAGAAATATCTGTCTTCTTCTACTCAAACTACAAAAGCCCGGGGCCTCACAAGAAAAAAAAGGGGTTCGGCTAGGAATGAAACCCTACCCGCAATGTAATGGTTCAGTCGACTCTCAAAAACTAAAATTTTGTCATGTAAAACATGAAGAATGCATGCCAACACACTGTCTGTGAGAACAAAACGAATGCCTCCATCCCATTTCCATAGCATGTATATCTGACTATCTTTCCAATCCAGGATACCGAATCTCGTTCAGGAATTTTGTCAAATAGTTGGCTTGTATTGTCTAATCTCATGCATTTCACATATCCTGCAATCATGGTATTCCAAGACAAGATGTCTTGTTTGCACATTTTGTCAAACACTTCCCATGTGATAACACGATTGTCCTGGAAAATACCCATCATATCCTTCCATTTCACATTGCTTTTGTCACTATTGGCACCTTATTTTTCTACTGTTAAATTGTTTATCAAATGGATATCTACAGTGGCTGAAGTTATAGGATGAATGTTTGCAGTTTGAGGTTGAAGAATAGAGTCCAATAAATTTTTCATATTCGTCTTCAATTATTTTCTCGTTTTCCAATGGAATTTTATAACCCACCATACTTGAATTTTATATGGCCAATTGTAAATCACTACATGTCAATACTATGATCCTCATCTCCCCTTTATTTCTAATCCAATATCGGATCATCGATGTCATCATCATCTTCATTGTCATCATCATCATCGTTGTCAAATTTTGTTGTCATCGTCATCATATAAACACATCATCCTCATTCTCATCATCTTCATCAACATTGTCATTGTCATCACCATTGTCATCATCGTCATCTTTTTCATCGTCATCGTCATCGTCATCATCATTATCACCTGCATCATCATTGTCATCATCATCACATCATCATCATTGTCATCATTAATAACATCATGGAAACTATGATGATAATGATGACAATGAAATGAATGACGATGATGATAATGATGATGACAATCATGATGGAAATGATGATGGCATTGATTATGATGTGATTATATGAAGATGGAAACAATTATGATGATGATAGTGAAGATGATGATTATGATGTTGATGATGATGACTATGATGATGATAATGATGATGGCAATGAAAATGATGATGAGAATTAGAATGAAATTAATGATGACGACAATGACGATTATGGCAATGATAATGATGATGACGATGACGACAATGATATTGATGATGACAAACTAGATAATGACAATGATGTTGATGATGGAGAACTAGATGATAATGACAATGATGATGAACTATATGACAATTATGACAATGATGATGACGGTGACAAGCTATAAATAAACCCTCAACACCACTTCTATATTTGGAAGAAGATAAGAGTGTCTAGGTAAGAAATAAACATATGGCCTCTCTTTCCTTAGGATTTGTTTAGGAAATTTATAAATTCCATTGTTACTTTTAACCCTGTCAGTTGAGAATTCTTTTTGGGTTAATATTTTGAAATTAACATAATAGTTGGCCCTAAGTTCATGTAGAATGCACCTAATTTTGCACCTAGATAAACTGACACAAGGAGAATTTAAATGTAAATGATTTGTGATGCTAAAGTGGATGCGTTTTGTGTACACTTTAGTGCCATCCCTATATAATGCACCTATTTTTTCACCTAGCCAGCCTATCACAAGGAAAATTTAAATGTAACTGATTTGGGATGCTAAAGTGAACACATTTTTTGTCCACTTTAGCGCCATCCCAATATAATGTGCCTAGTTTTGCTCCTAGACAACCTTCCATAAGGAGAATATAAATGTAATTGATTTGGAATGCTAAAGTGGATGCAATTTATGTCCACTTTATGATCATCCTGATAGAATATGACTCATTTTGCACCTAGAGAATAACATAAGGAGAATTTAATTGTAATTGATTTGGGATGCTACTCTAGGAGCTAAGTGCACATATTTTGGCACCCATATGCTGTAAATGATGATAATGATGATGATCATGAACTAGATGACAATGAAGGTGGTGATGTCGTTGATGATAATGGTGATGGAAATGATGATGATCATCATAATAATCATCATTGTCATTGTCATCATGATTATCAATATAGACATCATCATCATCATCATTGTCATCATGATTATGATGATTATTATAGTTGTCATTTCCATTTGATCATGGTTATTACTATAGTCATCATTGTCACCACCATTGTCATGGTCATCATCAATACAATCATGCCCCATTATCCATATAAGAAAGTGTTGGGGTATAAGTGAATGATTTATGTCCCCAAAAAATGGCCCAATAACCAATACATATTCATGTTATTCTAAACCTCGAAATGATTCCCACATCCTACACATGGGATAAATTTTTAATCTACATGGTCTATGTAGCAGTATGGAACCTTGAGCATAACTGTGAGTCCTTGAAGCAATTGTTAAGGATTACATGATTGTCATTATCGTCATCATCATCATCATTGTAACCATAAACATAATATAATCATCATTATTGTCATGATTTTATGATCATCATCATCATCATCATCCATGTCATTCTGATTCTGATTCTAGTTCTCATTGTCATCGTCATTATCATTTTTATTGTCATTGTCATTGTCACAATAATCATCATCATTGTCATTATTAACATGATCATCCTCATAGTCATTGTCATATAATCAAATCATAGTCCTTCTCATCATCTGTATTGTCATCATTGGAATCAACATTATCATCATTTTCATTGTCATTGCGATAGTCATCGTCATTGTCATCATGGCCTGTGTAGTAGTATGGAACCTTGGGAATAACCATGAGTCCTCAAATAAATTGTTAAGGATTGCATAATTTCCATTATCAACATCATCGTCATTAACATCATTGTTGTCATATAATTACCATTAGTGTCGTCATATAATCACATTATCATCATCAGCATCATTCTCATCATTCTCATCATCATCGTTAATATTATCATTATCATTATCATGATTGGCATATTCATCATTTTCGTTGTCATCACCATCATCAACATCAGTAGCAACAACAACAACATTTCTACGGTCATTATGAGCATCATTTGGATGTAAAACTGGATGCAAAAGTGGATGAAAACCTAGACGCAGAAGATAATGCAAACATGGATGCAAAAGTGGGCACAAAAGCAGGAACAAAGTGGGTATAGAATGTGGCACAACAAAAGTGGATGCAAAAAAAGGATGCAACCGTGGATGCAAAATAGGTTGATAAAGGGGATGAAAAAGTGGATGCAACCATGAGTGCAAAAGTGGATGTAAAATTAGATGCAAAAAAAGTAGATGCAATGCCAGATGAAAAACTAGACACAAAACTCGACATAAAAGTGGATGCAAAAATGGAAAGACAAAGGGAAATAGTTAATGAAAACCTAGATGCAAAAAATTATGCAAATGTGGATGAAAAAGTGGAAGAAAACGTGGGTGCAAAAGTCGGCGCAAAAATGGATGCAAATTGGGGTGAAATAAAAGTAGATGAAAAAATGGACACAATAATAGATGCAATAAAGGATGTAAACATGGATGCAAAAGTCGATGCAAAATTAGGTGCAAAAGAGGATGCAACAAAAGTATATGTAAAACTAGACATAAAATAGGGTGTAAGCTCGGATGCAAAACCCTATGAAACAAGAGATGAAAAAAAGAAGCATAAGTGGATGCAAAAGACGGTGTAGAAAATGATGCAATAGTGGATTCAAACATGGGTGCAAAAGTGGAGGAAAACATGGATGGGAAATGGGGCATAACAAGAGTAGACACAAATACTATGCACAAACTTTGGTGCAAAACTTGGTGCTAAATTCGATGCTAAATATGGCACTAAACATGGTGATAAATATGGTGCTAAAACTAGTGCAATTTTTTCCAGGATGAGCATCAAACTTAGAAAAAGGACACAAAAAAAACCTAAAATCGCATTGACCCATGAAATTGCACCAACTTGGCCTAGGAAATGAAGAAAAATGCATTAAATGAGGGTCTAAACACAAAAAAGGAAGAAAAAAGAGACATTAATCATAGGGTTTTTTTGTAGTGTGCCGATTTTGCATAAGAACTCCACCAATTCCTTCTTTTCAAACATTTGTACACACCACAATACCTCCATTTGGGTTATTGATATTGAAAATGAATGTACTACTGAGAAATTTCCTTAACCCATGGAAACTTTACACTATGGTGTCCATTCAAATTTGACTCGTTTATTCCATAGTAATGTAATCGGATGCACCACTTTTAAGAATATTTCCATAAATCTTCTTTCATATGCAACAAGTCCCATAAATGAACTTACTTTTGATATATTTCTAGGTGTATTGCATCCCATAATAAATTCAATCTTCTTTGGGTCTACTATTATTCCATTTCAAAGATGGTGTGTCTCAAATAATGTATTTTCCTCTAGTAAAAAGAGAATTTAGCTAGATGAGCATAACGTTGATGCTCTCCTGACACTTGTAGTACCAATCTCAAGTGCTCTTCATGCTCCTCAAATTTTGAGTAATTATAATATCATCAACGACTATAATGGAAAACTTGTCCAAATTCTTTCTAAAATTCCATTCATCATGCATATAAAAGTAGTTGGTGCTTTTTTTAAACCAAATGGAACAAATAATTCCTCTTCTTAGTTTATTAGAAAAGGATTCAATTCTTGGTAGATGTTATTTATTCCTCATAGTGACCGTGTTCAATCCTCTGAATTCAATACACAAACTCAGAGCTCCACCCTTTTTCTTCACAAAAAATAATGGTTCCCCCTAAGGAGACACACTTGAGTGTGTGTATCCTTTCTTAAACAATTATCCTAGCTACATATATAACTCTTTCAACTCATGTGTACTCAATATATATGGAATTTTGGAAACTGGGGAAATTCCAAGCACCAAGTCAATAGAGAAATCAACGTCTCTTTTTTGTGGTAATCCTAGTATTCCTTCAAATACATATGCAAAATATTGCAATACTGGAAATTCCTCTAATATTTGTATTTTACACTCATATATCTCTTCCACATGAGCTTCATACAATTGATGCCTTTTTCTAAATCGCCTCTTCAATCACAAAGATGAAATATCCTTTATGAAAATAGGCCTTGGAATCCCTATAATCTTTTTATCTCCTTCTTAATCAAGAAAGGTAAATGACTTGTTATGAAATCTAATGCCACATGATGTTCATCGAAGCAATCTATTGGAATATAATTCACTAGCGTTATAAAATGTGAATGGTCATCAAGGATTTCAAACGACGCCTTGGGAATTTGGAACCCAAGGGTCATTATCATTATATAAACATTAATGAGAATTCGTGCTTTGAATCATATTCTTCCTGTGTTTGTTTAAACTTTGGTTGTATGCCCATTCAGGTATCTAACATTTGTATCAAAACTCAACAATTTTGAGCCTATGGTATGTAGCATTGTGAAATATTCCCCTATGCTTGTTGTGAAATTCTCTCTCTATCATAATTGTCTCCTCTTCTAGTGCTGTGGATTGTTACCTCTGCCACTATAATTGTTGATTTGATTTAAAGATATGATCTTGGTTCTGTAAAGAGTGTTGTGTTCAGATCCTTGTTAAGTAAGAAAATGAATAAGTGTCATTGTAAAGGTGCAATCGTTTTGTAAAAAACCCAGACATGTGCATGGAGAAAACTACCATGAAATTGAGCACATTCTTGTTGATCAAGATGCCAATAAGAGATGGTGCTATGTGATATTTCTATCATTGTCGTGAAAGATTCCATCTGGAAGAGATTTCAAAATTCAGTTCCTAAAATTTAATCAAGGAGGACACGTTATCAAATTCCTGGGATAAATTATTGTCGAAGAAAAAAATAAGTTGAGTCGAAAACAACTAATTCAACTAGCCCTCAAGTTTGATGTTGAAACATTTTTCTATTGCTATTGAAACATTGAAACTAGGAAGAATTATATTGTTGGTGTTGATAGTTACATTGAATGAATGGATTTGTTGGAGTTATCACTGTCCTTGATTTGCATGGAAGTGATGTTTCTTGTTATGCAACCAAGTCCCAAAAATAGCATAAAAAGAGTAGAAATAGACAGTAAGAGAGTAATCCACGCCTTAGAAATGAAGAATAGAGATAAATATCAATCCTCTTCGAGGGAGGAACCTTCGTACACAATGTACGAAGTACACAAGACAAGATAAGATACAATGATGACTAAAATGAGAATATCTCCTTCCTATAGATAGGAGACAAAGGTGTACCATAACAACTAATAGACCCAAGCCGACATAAATAATATGTAATGCACCACAATATAGGGGGTACTATGCCACACTATATGGGGTAATGTGCCATAATTAAGGGTTGAACATGACCCTCCCATTCAAAAAGTGTTGTCCTCAACACTGAAGTAGTTTTGGATGTTGTTGTATAAAGGACTCGTCTTCCCATGCTGAATCTTCTGTGGGTAAGTTATTCCATTTAATGAGATACTCTGGAATTGATCGATTTCGAAGTTGTCTAGTTCTTATTTAGTGATTTCTTCAGGCTCCAAGATGATTTTTCCTTCCCCATCAAGTTCCGGTAATATTGTTTGAACCAGTAGCATGTCACCGAATACCTTCTTTAAACACGATACATGGAAAACATGATGGACTCGTGAAGATGCAGGTAGTTCCAATCTGTAGGCCATATTACCAATATTTTGTAACACCTTGTAGGGACCATAGTATTTAGGTGATAATTTATTATCCTTCTTGGTGTTCTTCAGGGACATCTGTTTGTATGGTTATAGTCTTAAAAACACCCAATCCCCCACATTAAAGCTTCGTTCACCGCGATGTTGATCTACTTATTGTTTCATTCGATTTTGTTTTAAATTCAAGTTGTCGTTTAAGAGTTTAAGAACTTGTTGTTGATGCTTCATGTGGCCTTCCACTGCTTGAACCTTAAAGGAGTCTCTTAGTGAATATGTGATGGATGGTGGAGATATCCATAAAGTGATATAAATGGGGTCATTTTTGTTGATGTGTGTAAGGAAGTGTTATGCCACCATTTTGCCAAGGGTAAGCACTTGACCCATTGTGTTTGTTTATCAGCTGAAAAACATTGAAGATACCCTTCCAAATATTTTTTTACGATCTATATTTGTCCATCAGATTGAGGATGATAAGATGATCTATGAGCCAGTTGAGTACCCAAACAAGAAAATAATTCAGTCCAAACATTTCCAGTGAAAATGGGATCCCTATCACTTACTATAATATTTGAAGTACCATGTATTTTTTGGACTGTTTCCATAAAAGAATCGATGATAATGAACAAAAGTGTGCATATTTAGTAATTCCATCAACAACCACCATGATGACAATATTTCCTTTGGACTTTGGTAAACCTATGATAAAATCCATCGATACCTATGTCCACCTTTGGCTTGGAATGGAAAATGGTTGTAGGAGACCAGGGGTATTAATTGTTTCCACTTTTTTTTATTGGCAAACCAAAAATTATGTCACAAATTTTTGAACATCAGTTTTAATAACATCCCCAAAAAAATATTTCTTTACCTTGTGGTAGGTTTTGAAGAAACTTGAATGCCCTCCTATCGATGAGGAGTGGAATTCAAAAAGTAACTTTTGCTTGAGCTAGGAACTCTTGCCAAGATATAAGTGATCCTAGTACCATAGCAATTCATCTTTCCACCTAAATGTATTAGAGACACTGTTAGCAGGGGTTTTGGGACAAGTTAGTTGCACAGCACCATGAGTGCCGTGTAATCTCAGAAGACATTGCGCAAGTGAAAGATGGCGCGCAAGATGGAAGATATACTACTTTTGAATATTTTGGGTCACTTTTTGTACTTTTGGACCATATTTTATGGATATTGGTCATTAGTTGGTAGAATCAACTAGAAGTTAGCTAGAAAATAGTCTAAGTGGGCCATGAATGTAAAGGCCCAAGACTATAAATAGAAGAAAATTGTAAATGTAGAGGAGGAGAAGGGAATATGAAGACACGATCCTAGATATGAATGATAATTGAGAGCTTGAGACTCAATTGAACTGTTGTCTGTTTTGAATATGTGGTTGATTGCACAGAGTTAGCATAAGACAGATGTTGATCTGAACTGTTGTTATCTTTTATCTTTTCTGTCTTTTTGTTTCTGCAAATCCAATGGTGAATGTTAATTGAATTTGTGACATGGATCTATGATGATAAATTTATTGCTTATGAATACTGTTATCTTTTTAGATCTATTTGCGCAACAACGTGGTTATTTTTGTTATGAATGAATGATGCGATGAATATTATTGTTGATGATGAAATAACTCGTCAGATCTAGTAGATAAGTTTTTGAATTGTCGATGCCCATAGTCCTCTTCTATTTGGTGGAAACGTGGTTCTCTCATCCCTACCTCAGACATATCGGGTGAGACTTCATCCACTCTGCAGGTGTTGCCAAACGGGGTAAAACCTGTATGGGATGGTGCTTGGGGAGATCGCGGTGAGTTGAGTGTCGACAGAGTGGGAACCCCCGTTGACAGGGTTTTGTTGGGTGGGGTTGCGCTAACAAATGGTTCCATTACCGGTACCTTGTTGCGACTAAGAGGAAGATATGTGTCATCTGACGCAATCGAAAACTCAAGATTGGTTTGATCAGAAGCTACGAGAATTTGTTGAAACAGAAAATCAGAACCCTAGAATGATGACAAACAAGTGGTTGGTGATATATATACCCGACAGTCCTCACAAATATTTTTTTCCTAAGTTTCCTATCATATTATATGAGTGGTTGGAACGGTTCACTTACAAGAAGACAAATTTCCAAGGAGGGGAGCCAACGTCCTGGATCCATGAATTGATCCAGGAGTTGCAGGAGACTGACAACAAAGGCATCACGGGTTGTTGAAGTTTGGCTGGATATTATTCTAGAAGGATCATTAGAGAGAATTTGAGGTCAAAAATGGGCCTCAAAAGGACCAAAATGTACTATAAAAATCAACCAATTACATTCTAGTAGATGACATCATCCCCCATGGTTGAGGTGGCATTGCATGAGTTAAGAATGCTTATTTGTCACATTTTCTATGGTGGATGAAAACCCATAGTTAACCAAGGTAGTGGTACAAGTACTTTTAAGTCATAAAGTGAAGTACTCACAATAAAAGTCATTTCACACTTTCTCATAAAATAATATTATTGTTATTTTCAAGTAAAGTACTCACAATTCACTTTCTCATAAAATAATATTATTGTCATTTTCAAGTAAAGTACTCATAATTCATAAAAATGTCTTTTCACATTTTTTTATAAAATAATATATTATCATTTTCATGTTTTTTAATTTTAAATTATATATTCACTCAATTTTATTTAATATCTAATGTCAAACTAATATATATATATATATTAAATCTTGTACTTTTAAAATAATTTAAATTCATGAATGATATTTATATAAAAAAATATGATAGTTATGCATATAAATTAAATTCATTTTTGTTTAATTTTATTTACAAGTTCAAGACAAATAAATGCTAAAGGACAATAATTTTTTGGGAATTTAGAATGAATCTTAGTCAAATCATTGTAGAGTTATTTTATTAATTTTATTTATAGTCAATTTAGAAAAGTAACTTAACCATGGTTATTTATATTGTGCATAAAAAGTAGTGTAGGAGATGAGTTGTCATATATACCTACCCCATAAAACCCCTAACTCATAAAATTTTAATATATCTTATATTTTTGTAGTACATTTCTTAGGAGGCCCATTTTTTACCTCAAATTCTCTCTAATGATATCACTGATTTCACCATCAACACTACCAATTCCTATAGCGAAGCAGAGAGAGAATTTTTCAACAAACCACGAGGTAGGTTCTTATTGTCTTTGAAATTGTCAATTAAGATGCTTTCCTGTGAAAAGGGAATACTGAAGATGCACCTTGAGTAGTATAAATATGGTGTGCGAAGGCTGTGGATATCGTGACAGAAGGGGGGAGATGAATGGAAAGATAAGGGGTAGATGGGTGCAAGTTTCGACGAGACTATGAGGGAAGATGAGGAAGAAAGTGGTCTTACAAGGGGAGGAGCAAGGTTTAGACAAGATAAGAGGCAAAGGATAGGGGAAGATCCTACTACGATCGAAAAACAAGAACACAAATGAAGAGCACACAGGACGAAGCGACCCTATAGTGATGGAGAGGATGACCAGAACCAGACAACGCCTAGGATTGTACCAAGACCGACCCTCAGCAATAACGTTCCCACACCTGCGTGCACTACTCCACATTCAGGAAGACACACAAGTTATGTGTTGAATTTTTCGACGTGCCAACAACATTCCGGTAGTAGGTCAGCGTCTGTAGGAAGAAGGCCCGGGATGGCGGGCGACAACATGAATCTACCAATGTTCAATGGGAATGGGACCGATGATCATGAGCAGTATTGGTTTATATGTGAAGCAGTGTGGACTCTCATATAGACCACGGATGAAGATGTGAAGAAGGGTCAGTTGGAAACCACTTTCTGGGGTCGTGCACTTGACTGGTACATGAAATTTATACAAGTTCCTCAGGGTAATCATGTGAATACGTTAGATGAAGTCCGGACAGGATGAATTGAGGAATTTAGAAAACCGAAGTCCAAAGCATAGTATATTACAGAGTTAAAGGAGATTAAGCAATTTCCTAAGGAAACCATTTGGGACTTCAACCAAAGGTTCAAGACATTGATGGAAAGAGTTAGTTTCAAAATGAGGGATTTTCAGCACAAAGAATGGTTCATCGTAGTGCTAGTATCTCATATTCGACAACCATTGATGCAGCAGAAGATCACGACACAGAGCGAGGATCTGGAGATCACAATGAAATTAGAGGCTTCACCTATTGGAGAGAGTGTAGCTGGCATGAACCATATTCAGGCACAAATCAACAAATTGACGCTCCAGTTGCAAGACATTAAGAATGGAAAAGAAAATCATGATGATCTTTGGTGCACTCATTGTCGCGCAGATGGACACACTAAAGATACTTGACCCGATTTCTGAAATTATATGCTATCAGGAGCACCGAACCCATTGATTTGTGGCAGTGTTCCATGGTGTTTCATATGTCAAGTATATGAGAATTGAAATGAAGAATATATCTACATGCAGAAGATGGCACGAAGCCAACAAGCTTATACTACACCTTTTGTCGCTCGATCGGGCATGAAGATAAAGACTGTTTCACGTATGACCTACTCCAGGAAAGGATGTATGACTCATACTATGTGAAGGGTGAAGATCCTCATGTAGTACAGTATCACAACCATAGCCGTAGGTGGTGAAGCCACCACCTCAATCACAGTACACACCACCGCCGCATATGCAGTTTATTTCGTCGCAGCCACAGCCACAATTTGCACCACAACTGCAGTATAATCAGACGTTGATGGTTCCATCGTAGCCGCAATATGTTCAAACAACACACTATGTTCAGCAGCAGCTGAATACCTCGCCACAACAACTAACTTATCCATAGTACCAGCAACAAGGAGGATTCCGCGAAGGATTCCGAGGAAGAGGAGGAGGACAAGGTTGTGGATCGGTCCAGTGTTACAATTGTGGGCTATTCGGACATTACCAGGGAGATTTCCCACATTTGTAGTGTTTGTGTACATACTGCACCAAATTGATCATACTATTGAGAATTGTCCCCAGTTTATCACCAGATGGCAGGCTGGAAATATCCCACAACTGCAAAATCATAGCCAGTTACAGCACCAGACTCAAGTGTAGAACCAGAATCAAGTACCAAATCAAAATCAGTTCCAAAGTCAAGTTTAGAACCAGAATGCAACCCAAAATGTGAATCATCCCATTAATCCACCATTGAATCATAATCCAATGTTGAACCAGAATCCATCGTTGAACCAAAATCAAGGATTGACGGTTGCGATGATATCAGCAGAGCCCAAAATAGAGGATGTCGATGTTTCTATTATCACCCACAGAGGCACAATGATTAGAGAGGATGAGCCCTGCCCATAGGTTCTCTTAGATGTGAAGAAGAAAGCATCATTTGATATCGCAACATAAAAATATACATTCTTTGAAACCCGAGAGGTGGTCGAAAGAAATCCTGGTAAGTCACATGTTTACAAAATGCCCTTTGCTTTTGATTCTTCACTAGAGGTAGGACCATCGCGACAACATGGTACCTTGCAACACTTCTTTGAAATTTGCTTGTCGCTGGCAAGAGATCATGATCCTCTGGCCGAGATTGAGAATTTGTTGCACCACCCGGGTAAGGAGCAGAAGGACTCCACGATGAACTCATTACATAAGAAAAAGAAGGGCAAAGAGATGTGCATGAACATTCAGATTGGGGACTATGAAGTAGAATCATTAATTTTGGAATTAGGTTCATATGTGAATATTCTGACAAAGCAGACATGGAAAAAAATGGGGAGACCGACGTTGGGTTGGTCCCCAGTGCAACTACAATTGGATAATCAGGAAAAGGTACAACCAATTGGACGTGTGTCAAACCTGGTTGTGGATGTTGAAGGTATGAAGACCTATGCCGATTTTGATGTAATTGAAGTTGTTGATGGTGGAGGCTCCTATGCCGCATTGTTGGGGATCATATGGGCCAACAATAGTATGGCAGTAATTAACTTCAAGAAGCGGATGATGACATTTGAGAATCAAGACACCAAATTCATCGCTCCCATGGATCCGAATGAAGGGCGGAGGTGTATTGAAATCGTCAAAGATAAATTTTTTCAGGGATGGGATCATGCTTACAACATCTCAGAAGACTATATCTACCCAACTGTTGACGGGGAACTCGGTTGGCGCAGCACTAGTTCTACGTTCTCTCATTCTGATGATGCGCTAGAGAAATGGAAAAACCGCACGCATGAGGTATCATTCTATTAGAATTTGAATACAATTTAGATCTTCAAGAAAATAATTCTAATAATATATGTAGCAATAGAATTGAGAATGAAGATACAAACTGAGAAAAACAAACCACATAGGAAATGGATAAGCATTGCTCAGGAATTTACAGTATCATTCACAATAATAAAATCTAGTGTTACAATAGTTTACATAGGAAAAGAATTCGAATGCATGACATGCAATTCAAATCTATCCACTAGATAGGACTATCACTAACTGACCATCTAACTCATGGTGTCTCAATCAATGTCAGATTCCAATAGATCAACTCCCAGATGTCCAACAACTCAAACTATCAGTGACATCTAGTTAACTCAATGCAACTGAGTGTGGTAGGTGGGAAAAGGCACCTACTCCACATGCAGCCATGCATTATCCATGCAAATATTGCACTAGATAACTGATTGTGAACAAACTGAAAGTAAATGGGGGCTAACTGAGACTAACTAGTACTAACTCCAACTAACTGAAGTAGGTTGGTGCCAGGACTCCCACTGGATCCTAAAATGTAGGGATTGATCTAGGAGGCGCCCAAACTGATGCATGCACATGCAGTAAGTGGAATTTAACATCTAGCAGTGTTCCCCACACTCCAGTGATTGGTACATGTGGCCCCATTAGGCCAAGTGGACCCAATGGTACTAGTGGACCCAATTAATTAATTAAGATTCCTAAGTTAGGCTAAATAATCTAATAGATAGTATGTTCAAGGGAGGATTAATAATCCTAAAACCCCACCTAAATCTTAACTTGGAAAACTATGGGCCCTGGTAACAAGACCATAGGTCACCCAAATACAATCTAAAAGACAGAATGTTGCTTAATAAAACTGAGCAAATAGGGGAAAATCCCATGGGGAAAAAAAACCCTCAAAATAAACAGGAATACAAATTTTGAAAAAAACTTGTGAAAATTGTTGCTACTATTTGCAGCACTATGTAGCAGCAGTATCTTGGTTCTATGTAGGTGAACCCATGAATCCAAACAAAGTGCTTAGTTTTGGAGGAATCTTCTTCTTTGGAAGAAGAACAATGCACTCAACTGAATCAGAAATATAAACAGCTACACGGTGAAAACTGGACCCATGTAGAGCAGCTGAAATCATCTGAAGAGAGAGAGAAAAGGTGCTTGATAATTTGAACCATGTGAGGAACACCCAAGCAACTGATATATTTCATCCTTTAACAGCAAACCATGAGTGGTAAAATCAGCCCCAAGTGTTAGGAGCAAGTGTCCAGGCGGATGCAAAATGTCTTCCTCTTTACTAGTTCTGTGAGGAGATGAGCATGTGACCAAAGGTAGAGAAGCCCTAGGACTGTGGAGGGTGAATGCTTGAACTCCATAATCTGATATATATTCATAAATATCCAATAATTCACAAAATATAATATCAGCAAACTCATAAGAGAGAACTAACATCGAATCCTCAACAACAAAGTTGAAGGAGACTTGCGGTGCTTGAGTTGTCACAACAATATTGTAAGCTCTTGAATATTAAAACCTGAACCACATATTATCAAATCATATCCAAAAAGGTTCATATTAGATCCAAAAATGTGAAGTGAAATCAAATCCCCAGCAGCAATTTTGAAGGATACTTGCGGTACTTGATTTGTCACACCAAAATTGATGAAAGCAGCTACAAGCAGTACTGAAAGATCACGAACCTAAAATATTGAACCAAGTAATATCATATAATATATAAATAATATCATATCAGACCCTAATAATTGCATATCAAATCCAAAAGTGTTGAATGAAATCAAATCCCCGGCAGCAATTTTGAGGGAGACTTGCGGTACTTGTTTCTTCACACCAAAATTGATGAGAACAACTACAAGCAGTACTGCTGAAATATTGAACCAAGTAATATCATATCAGGTCCAAATAATATCATATCAGATCCAATAAAGTTCATATCATATCCAATATTTTGCTCCACCGAGATGGTAGATGCACAATTTTCTCCTTCTTCAAAATTATGAATATGGGTGCATGCAATCATGTAGAAATTTGCTGGAAGCTCAAGATCAATGAGAGTGGATGGATCACTCCTACAATCTAAAATTATTTCCAAAATATATTTGCAAAATGTAATATCAGCAAACTCATGAGAGAAAACTGACATCAAATACCCAACAGAACTTTTGAAGGAGATTTTTGGTACTTGTTTCTTCACACCAAAATTGATGAGAACACTAGTACAAAATGAAGTGTAATTTTTGTAAGTTGTCTACCTTCTATTAGTAATATTAGTGCCATGCAACTCGGTCTTCAGAGATCCAACAAAGCAATTGCATGAACTTTTAGCCTTATGGGGGATTTTATGGTTCACAAAAAAAAAAATCTCTAGCTTTCTATTTTTGGCGAATCAAAGGTCATGATAATTGATTGGGCCAGAGGTCTCACCAAGTTGCAGTCACTGAGTTATATATGATTGTTGGTTGAAAAGGATTGGGCTCCTAAAGAATTGTTTTCTTTCTTTATCCTTCATGCACCTGTACAGGGAGTTCAACTCTGACGCGGACCTACTGTGTTGAATACTTAGGCTAAGAGGACTAGATTTACAAGTAATTTGTCTGAATCTAAGAAGATGCTTGAAGACACATCTAAGA
>LPNX010107183.1:50218-109563 GCA_001517045.1 Pseudotsuga menziesii
AACTGCCATGGATAAAGAAGCATTGGAGAGAACCTGGATACTTTTGAAGAGGCGGGCCGCGAATTCTGCACCTCTAGCGTCAACACCACCTTCTTTGCTTACAAAATCCCTGGTAAGTACTTTGAATTGATAAATTTTTAGTGAATGTTGGATAAAAACCATATCCGGCCCCTCACCAGAGAGTTTCCATCCATCATGATTTTGGAGAATTAAATTTTTAGTGAGTAAACACAAATGCCTACTACCTCTTGGGCATGGTGTATTATAAAATGTTAACGCAAATAGAATAGCTCCTGTCAACGTCAAACTGGTAAAACACATAGAATCATCACCTTCCTATTCAAATGGAATCAATAAAAGGTAACGTAGAACAATTTGTCTTGGTGCTATTGGATATGCAGCTGCTCGGGCAGCTCCTTATTCAATTGATGTTGGTTCCACGCTTCAACTAATGATTCAAATAATTCATTTCAACCGGTCAACTGAGGATGCTGGGAATAAAGCTCCTTCAACTGGTGTTAATGGGGACCCTGGGATAATTAAATTTTTAGTGAGTAAATTTTAGGAGTAAATTATTTTTAGTGAGCAAATTTTTAGTACTGTAAAATTTCGCAAAACATCTTTGCCTCTTATCGCCAGTAGAAGGTAAAGGGTTTGGATAGTCCGCAACCTAAAAAAAAGGGTGAATACTACTGTGAATTTGCACTGGTTGTAAGGAGAAATTATAGGTTTCCCCCAAGCTCGTCAAAGTAAATATACTAGCGAGTCACTCTTCTCCTGGAATCTCAATATTAAAGGGATGGGTAGGCTTAATGGAGGGTACGACAAGGTGAAGCTCTCCTCAGTGAGTAGGTCCTTAAAAGAGTCTGAGCATACTTAATGTAGGAGCGAAGTCTAGCGGATAAAAAACTCTTTCTGGCCTAACTAGAGTTTTGAGTCCCTTACGTGTGCCATTAACAAATAGTAGACCATCATTTGTCATGGAATTGTTATTTCCCCATTACAGTCTTCAGTGCTGGTCATGGCTGCGTCAATCAGGATTCAGCATTTGAATTGATTCAATGCAAAAATCTACCTCTGGAGTGACTCCCACTCCAAAATTCTCAGGGTTTCTATACTTAGACTTACCTTTACCCTTAACCCTAGGGCGATGGAGGGCTGCCCAACAACTCGTTGCTTAAGCCAAGAATCACAGTAGGCGAGGCAAGGATTGATAGTCATTCACTACTCTATTGAACCTTTGCTTTCGTGTTACTAACCTATACACCTGACTAAATAGACCCGCCAGCACTTGAGGAATTAAGTGCTTAGGGGGTATCGCTTCCCTATGAACCCTTCTCTTTGAAGGAACTGATGGATGGTCGAGTAGCCGAGGATTGCTCCAAAATTGACTGATTATGGATGGGCATGGGGCACGACTGGCTTGACTGGGATGATGGTCAATCAGAGAGCAGAGAGCCTTGTTTTTTATGGGCATTGGATGAGGTAAGAGTCCTCTTGCTATTTTTACAAGCTTTCAGAGGTAAATAATTGTGTTCTTAAAGGGTTTGAATGGATTGATACCTACCTTCCTTTCCATTTCTGGTCTTAGGTTGAAAAGTTGAATGACTCATATTTCTTCCCCTGCATAATTTCATGTGTATGTGTATTTCTCCCATGGGCAAGTTGATGAGGCCTTTAAGAAGTTTTGTGCTCTAACTACTGAAACTTAAACTTTTGGACTGAAACCTTGGAGGTCAAAATTACAATTAAGTTTCAGTAAAATTGTTTGTGTTCGTTGCAAACAGTCTTGGGTTTTGAACCTCCGACGTTATTCAACCTTTGGCTTAGTCTCAGATAATTAACCTTATGATGTTGTTACATATTTTCCTTATGTGCATCCTGGCATACTATTGTTGCTGCTTGCTCAAGCTGGACTACTTGAAGTATCAATGGATGCCAGTAGATATCATCCATGATCCATCCTTCCACTTCTCTAGGGAATGTGTGATAACCATGTTATGGTTCAGTTCGCCATGACTGCAGAAGACGGTTTCTTTTGGTACCACATTGTCATCATAAAATATATTAGACACAATGTTTAAGGTTAAATTTCCCTATGATATATGGTTATTGACATATAGCAGAGTTGCAAACTCTTTCATGAAATGGCTTGATTCTTCAGGCTACTGTGCATCCCACAAATGGAAAACTACTATAATTGTATCAGACAAGAGGTGACCACTAAAGTGTGGACAGGGCAGGAGAAACCTTTCATATTCATTTCCTTCAAAAAAAGAGGGTTTTCAAGCATTTTCTCCAAACTTGCAGGTTGATTTGGGAGCACTTTAATTGTGGACATATTATACGCAACCCTCAGCTCAAGGTGCTTCTATGGTGGGTATATTGTATGAAATTTTATATATCTGATATCTGATTAAGGGTCTTAATGTATCAAGCAAAAGTACATCTATAGGATTTGTCTTCACCGCCAAATGGATAAACTTAATTTTTGGTTGCTTAAAAAATGTTATTTTTGAACCAAATCCAAGTTTGAGCCTCCAACTTTGGTTTTGTTAGGTGTGAAGGGAGCCGAAGATCCTTTCAAGCTAATTGCCATTACGCCTTCATGTCCATAAGGACCTTCCATATCTTAGGATCTAGGGTTTCAATAACATGCTTGACATGGACAGTGTTTGTTCACGGATATAAGTGGCTCATAGTCCTCCCACAGTATTGAGATGCAAAAAATTTCTATTGTGAGGAAGCCAATTTTATTAACAAAAGCTCACAAGAACGATTTGACCAATCATCAATATTAGCTTCTATATGTTGCTTGGAAGGAACATGAGGACACGCACAGATATATGTGGCAGCATGGTGGCAATCTGAAATGTAGTGCACAGTGGTTTTTTAGGATTTCCTTTTCTAATTTTGAAAACCAAATGGTTTCATGTCTTTGGGAGAGAAAATCATAAGAAGGGATTTATCACAAGTCCAAAAAGGAGTCTCCAAGACCACTCGAATATTAGTCATATAGAGTGTCAAACTAGAGAAGAATCTTTTTTCGATGGACTTTGAAGTGTGAGTCGTGACAAAATGCTCTCAACGTATTGCTTTGATTTCTCAAAATTTCTCAAAATCCAGTTTTGCAACTTGCTTTGTTAGGTAGATTACCATGGACATGCTCATTCACTGTTCGCTCGTCTTGAATATTGAAAAGAGCGGGATGTGGGACATCAGTTTTGAATTCACAAGCAGTGAGGTAGCCAAGGGCATCCCACATGAATCACATATGAAGCATATCACATTTCAACTTTAAATAGAGATGTTTTCTCTCTTCATCTCTTTCTTTGCAAATCTCAACTACCCAAAGATTGTCATGCTGGTATCTTTCTAATAGCAAGTGGATTCAAAAAGTCTTAATCTCGAAGATAACTCAGTTAACTCTTCGATTATAGAATTTTGTACTGAAACTTCTCATTTGCAGGCCTGCATTATATTCACCATGAAGAGTTTCATCGTTTGTTCCCTGGAATGATAACTATTGTACTTTAATTCCATGCATGCATCCAAAATTCAAATAATGAATCAAGCTATTTGAAATTCCAAAAGAGTTACTTTTTGTCATGAATCATCAGAAGTGTAAATTAACCGAACCATTTTTGTAATGAAAACTTAATTCTTTCCTTAACTGGATCAACAAGCTACTCAAGTCTAGCTGAAAAACTAAATGCAGCCATTGAAGATGAAGTTTCACTGAAGACATAGGTCTGGCGCATGTCATTAGAGAGGGAAGGTGATGAGGATTAGCATACTTTGAATTTGTGGGAGAAAGGAAAACTCTCAAGATCAAGTTAAAAAGTAGCAGGCTGAGTTAGGGCTATTGCAGGAGGAACAGAACATTCTAAGTTCTTATATGAACAGTGCAAGAATTCTTTTCCTTTCGAGAGCTCCCAGAATATCAGAGTGCAACAAATATCATAAATCTCATTACTAGAAAGCCCAGGACAGTTTCTGGGAGGAGTTTCAATCACAGTTGATTTCACAATCTTGAGGCTAAAAGTTGAATAAATTCAAGATAGATGCATTACTTTGCATGCCCAAATATCGATGAGGAAGTTGAATCGTCTGTTCAATTTCCCATAGACGGGTTATGGCAAAATGGACCACATCAACCTAGGAAGATGTGGCCCAGAGGGTGCTCACATCTAGATAAAATCAAAGGTATTTTTTGTCGTTTATATAGAGTTTTGAGGACAAGAATGATCTTCATAATAATTTACTTGGGGATCATGGCAGCATTTACCTCGAGATGAAGACATTTTCTCGAGAGAACCTAGGTTCTTTCAAAATCGCATGTTGGATTAGAATGTTGCACTTGTTCTACTAGAATTTAGAGTTTAAGAGATTTTAGATGAAAACTGAGTTTAGAGTTTAAGAGATTTTAGATGAAAACTTCAAGATAGAATTTGATCCCTTACTATGCAAAGCAAACTCATGGAGTGGTTAGGGTTTTAGGATGTGCATAGCAAAGTCATGGAGTGGTTAGGGTTTTAGGATTTGCATTGAAAGGAAGTTGGACTCATATGATGTTAAAGAATGATCAACATTGATTATGAAAAGGCAAATTATATAGACGTACTGATTGTTATTGTTGTGGGAGACTTTGTCATAAACTTATTGTCAATTTGTATTTTTTTGGTAAATTTTGTCGGAATTGAGCGATGTGATTTTTGTTGAAATTGCAATTTTCATTGTTTGGAATTGCAATTTTGATTGCAGAAATAGATTCAACGCATTTCAATTACCCTTGGCATGTTGATTATGCAATTCAAACAACCTAAATTGCAATTCCAACAATTTCTGCTGGATTTTGGTTGGAAAATTTGTCAGAAAGTGGGTGAAATATGTCTAATTTTTATCTTATTATGATGTAGGGATTTTGTGTCGTTTATGGTGGTCAAGTATAGTCATGAGAGATGAACAAAAAAATTGACAATTTGGCCAAACTTTATAGTTTGAATAATAGAGGACACAAGTTCAACAACATAATTTAACTAAAATAATGAAATTGCTTCTATAATTTTTTTTTGATTTGAGGTGAGTTGAGCATGTTGGAAATAATGGAAAATTAAGAATAAATTTCATTTTGTATTTTTTTCAAAACGTTGATGTTGGAATGTTGAGTAAAAACTAAAAATCGAAAATTCGACATTGAGTCAAACGTTGTGGTGTTCACTGGTTTTAGTGGCTCATATCTTGCTTCACTTTATCTCACTGTTAAGATCTTAATGTGGTTTTTGGGCAAATTTCTGATATCTTGTATTATGAAGTACTGGATATACCACTTTCATAGTTGCAAGGATTGAAATCTTTAAAGGTTACATTTCACCATGCAATGAAAGACGAGGTGAAAATAGTTTGACTCTCAACCAAATTTAATGTAGATCCTTTTAATGTTATGGGCCAAATATTTATACAACCAAATTACATCGAGTAATGGAAATTTTGTTGATTGCATTTAGTAATACACTTCTCTTTTTCTATTCTTGAAGGTGGAGCTATCCAACCCAAATGCAAAGCTGTGACTACTTGAGGTCTTTTACCACAAAATTTACAAGGTCAGACTTGGGGGCTTCTTTTTTTAACTCTGCAATCTGTGTTTGATTCTTACAAGGCCCACTTTAATCATTTGTATGAGATATGTGATTGACCTGTGCAGATTTTTCCTATAAATGAAAAGATTGAGAACGTAAATGACCAATATTCTTTGTTATTCATAGTTGAAGATGGGTGGGAAATAGGCTTGTTCCTAGTTGCATTCTAAATTTGTCTTGTCTACAGGTCCATATATGGATGTCAAAATGTTGAATTACATCAAGGAATAACACATAACACTCCTTTTCACCTGGAAAGAATTGACCAAAGATGTTTTGCAGTATCCTACACAATATCCAATCGCAATTGTAATGCTGTAAACTTCACTTTTTAAACATGACAACAAGGAAAATCCCATTGGAAAATACCCATATTGGTGCAAGTTTTGCACATGGATTTCTTGGTACAAACATGGTATTGTTAGCATAGAATCCTCTTGCAGTAAGAAGATTACTGCCGAATAGAAGCTGGTTCTTGAAATGGAACAATCCAATAGGCATGCCATGTATAGAGGAGCACAAAAAAAAATCAATATCATCTGCAGAAAGAACTTACAAGATAACATATATATATCATGGAAGCCAGAAGATGCCACTAGCAGAAAATAATCTCCTAACAGTCGAGCCCGATGCCTCAGATGAGCCTGTTTTCCACATTTATCAGTATTATAACCCAACCTCTGTTTGCATGCCTAGTTGGATGGGTAACACTGCAGCCACTCACAATATTTGTATCTTTGAATACTACCTGCTGGAAGGGAAGAGAAAATATCTCATGATCATTCTGTTTAGTTCTCGATTTTAGATCATTTTACAATGCATGCAAAAACACATCTTTTATAACTGGCAGAATGCCCCAAACAAAGTACGTGTGACGAATGTTCATGGTCACAGGCTGGACAAGTCAGATCCACTGTTCTGTAACTGATTAGCAGGCCACTAGACAAAGGCAGAGCTTAAATATACCATCACCACATATCTGTAAACAAACCAGGCATCAACTCCATTGTTGCATTCATTTGGAGAATTTGTTAAAAATTTGCATGGCACAGTACAAGCAAGCAGCTACTAAGCTGTAGCTTAAATAGGAAAATTAGTATGAATTAGAGAATAAGACCTTTTATAGTTTTCCCCCGCAATAACATTCCGTCTCTTAACACATTGCCCTCAGTTTGCAATCAATGGAGGAACTCTTGCAGAATTTTACTAAAAGGATAACAACATTCTGAGGACTCTAACAGGACACTATCTGGCAGAAATAAAACACTAGCAGCCTGGCTAGAGGTATCTGTTGCAACTTGCAAGAGAGAATCCTCTCAATTCAAAAATGCATCTGTCCTTTGAGGTTAGAATTGTAGTTAAACAACCTACCACATAACCAATACCCCAGTTACTTGTAATTCACTTCTCATCATTAACATTTCCAAATGTGGCAGCTTTTGACAATGATTATGAACCTGTTTTCAAAATGGATGGATCTACTGTCGATTTAAAGGGTTGTTCCTGGTTGACCCATACTCACCATTTTGAAGGGAAAACCCAGAAGCACCAATCCCTTGAGAAGTAGTGGATGGCACACTAGTGCTTGTTGTAAAATTAGCAGGTGTGGAAGGCCTTAAGATGCTGCTCTGAGATATCACAGTTCCATCAGAAACTATACTTCGAGGAGAACTTCCTGTGTTGGTACCTAAGGTTAAAGTTGAAGGTAACCCGCTCATTGCAAAGCCAAAAGGTGTTGAAAATGTTTGATGCTGTTGTAGATGTGTCACATTCTTCTGTTGTATATTCTCAAACTGCTGATTTTGAGATGATGCCTGCCCAGATTGTGGACTTTGCTGTCTAAGGAGTGACTGTTGTATCTGGAGTTCCTGATCCTGAAGATGTTTGATCTGTTGCTGTTTTATATCCCCAATATGTTGATTTGGAGGTGTTGTTTGTGCTGATGGATGTCTTTCTACTTGGTGTGCTTGTTTTTGGTTAGGAAACTGCTGAAAATTGTAATGCTGAGGTGCCACAGGTTGTTGCTGTTGCTGCCGCTGTTGTGTAGAAACCATAGACTGGGCCGACTGCTGGGGTAAGGACTGTGACATAATGGTGGTCCTGTAACTTTCATTTGAGCAGACTGCTGAGAATTTCCCTGCCTTCTAACCTGATTAGAAGCATCTAAGATTTGTCCTGGGAAAGACATAGACTGCCCAGCGGGAACATTAAAGTTGGTTGCATTAAGGGGTGGTCTATCTACAAAAGTAATCACAGACGATTCTGCTTGGGCTGGAGATATAATAGAACTTGAAGCATCCTTAGATCGAGCCATATTCTTGGAACTCTGGCTAGGCTATTGGACAGGAATGGATATACTAGTATAAGCAATGGAACTTCCATCATTAGCACTTGGGACCATCATATTTCGAGGTGAACTACAATTGTGTGTTAAGATAAAAGTGCCATTTGTTGGAGATCCTTGAATGTATGTTGGTGCTTCCCAGTATGGTTGATAGAGTTGATGTTTAGCTGATACTTTCATGTCATCTAAGCGTCCACCTTTACTGCAGCTTTCTTCACTTCCTGCAGCTCAGTTATACTTATCTTCTAACGAAGTTATTGCTGCAAATTTTGAAATCAAGAAAACATGTATTTTAATGAGAATGAAACTGCATATTATGTTTATTGCTCCTAGATATTGCTGCATGGAATGCATATATAAAAGTTCAGGGGGGCTAACTTACCAATGATAGTTGGCTAATCATGCTTTCCTTAGCACTCAATCTCATTACATCTTGTGAGAAAAGTTGCCAATTATTGCCTTTATCAGTGAAGAAGTCATTCTTGCAACTATCGTGTAGAAAGGCATGTGTGCTTCATGAAGAACATGATTTGTTCCTTGGTTTTGAAAGTCATTTTAACATACGTTGAATTTCTGATTGCATGTGATCTGTAGATTGTTCATTTCCGGCATCTGGATAAGCCAAAAGAAGATGACTTTTGTCTTGAACTATAAGTACAATTCTATTTATATGCAATGAACTTTAATATGTCAAAGAAGTTCAATGTGTAGGAGCTTTGTCTGGGTTTGAAACTTGTTCTATCCATGTTGCTTTCATCTGTGATGTTTGCAGGTCAAAGCTGGACACTTATGATGATATTGTTAAGAGGGTTGCAAATCAACTCGGTTTAGGTGATCCTTCAAAACTTAGGCTTATGTCACACAACTGTTATTCGCAGCAGCCAAAACCTCACACAATTGTTTTCTTATCTTGAAATCAAATTGGGGTAAAAAGTAAAAACTCTAAAGCTGGAAGACAGTATTTTTCATGTTGTTTATGATTTTGACAGACTATTGGCCAAGCGTATGAAGACATGCAAACCCAGAATCAACGCTTGCTCCAACAGGTCACAGAAAGAGATGAATATAATATTAAGGTATGGAAAGGCGACTTTTGAGATTTTGTTTTTGAAATTTGTGGAATATTTTAGAGACCTCTTATGTCTTTTTTTTTCAATGCATGCCATAATTTATGGTTTGTACTGCTGAAGATTCCGGTTTCAAAGTAATTATCTTGTGCACCATGTTTGGGGTAGAGGAAATTGTTCAGTGGGTCTCTCGGTCCAAAATAAAATGTCTAAAAACCTTATATGTTATTAGAGTCAAATTTCAACAGTAGTTGATTGCAAGATTATATGAAATCCCACATATGGATTTTTATTATGTAGGGAATTTCTAAATGATTTTTGGACATATTCAGTGTATATTTGGATGTTATTTCAATTTGATTTCCATTGTCGTCTGTAGCAAATTGAAAGCTGATAGAATCTGAAATTGATTATAGGATTTAAGTTTGAGTAGGACTAGACTTGAAGGTTGTTATTTACAATTTTTGTGTAAAACTTGTTCTTACTCATTTATTAGATTGAATCTTACCATGTAGAATGTAACCTGGAGCACTGAAGGTTCTATTAACTTTGCTGTATAAATTATTGATTTGGATTATACTTTGTAGTCAGTGATATGTTAGCTTATCAAATTGTTCCTATCATCATTTTTGCAATGTTATTTTAGTCCACATCTGTGCTAGAAGCATGCCATAGTTTGTATCTTTTCATGTCTCCATTTTCTGTCTGATCATTGTGTTTAGATTTGAGTTATAGAATCAGGCCTTTGTTACATGTTAGTGTTGTTGATTGTCTGAAAAAGGTTCTTGTTTGATCGTGATTCAAAGTCTGTATACATTTTATGGATAGTCCAATGGTGCAGGGTTCATGTAATCCCCAACCATTGATTTTGCATGTTGTATGGTTATGACTACAAGTACAAATAGGGATATGTATATTGTATCCATCGATTCTGTTTAGTACTTTTGTTTTGATATCATTGGGAACAAAATATACATACACACATTACATATTTATTAGATATGGGTTCTCATATTATGGAAGGGTCGAAGAAGGATCTTAGAAAATCATAGGTTGGATTAGAGTGTTCAATTAGTGTTTTTAGGGTTGGGTGGTGAAAGAGTGGTCTTCGCTGAATTTTTCTCCAACCATGCATGATAATTGAAAACTTTGAAATAAACAAGGATTTCTTGGTGTATTTCATCAACCCTGGCATCTTTGCAACCTCTCCCATGATGCTGTCTTGATTTTAGTGTAACCTATGATTTCCTAGGGCCAAATCTTAAGTGTCACGAATAAGTTATCGGTTACTTGTTTTTTCTTTCTTCTAGTTAAATGAGTTGTCTGTTAGAAACTGCCCATTATCCATGCATTAGCTAAGAGTGCATCAGCTACCAGTTAGCTATCTCTGGAAAAGAACTTTTGTGCTTAAGCAGGACCATAAGCTCAGTGCTGTAGGTATTCTTAGGTTTAAATCTAGGCTCCAATACATTCCTGGGGTTTGACAGTTAAAACCTATTTTTGTCCTTCCTAGAATGTGCTTTTAGATTCCAGGTATTGGCTACATTTGTTATTCTATTAAACGAGCATTTAACACCTGTCCTTGTAAGTATTCTTCTATTGGATTTTTTTCCTTTAGAAGACTAATATCATGCCAAATTCTAAACTGGATATCAATCTTGCAATGGATATGTTACAAAGTGCATTGTGGTTGTAGGATTCCTTTGAACTAAAGTGTCAGTGTGGCTGACTATGAAAAGTTTAAACTTGCACTGCTATTAAGCTGAAGTACATGGTCTGTTTGTTTGTCATAATTTTCTGACATGTAGAAATCTGGAGAATTGCTTTGTATTAATCATTGTCAAGCAATAACAACTTCTTAAAGGGTGCCAGCTCAATGGTAGAGCGCCTGCCTAATTATGGGCAGGAGGTTGGTGGTTCGATTCCTCCGTGCCCTATCATAAATTTGTGACTACAAAAACGACTAAATTCACATATATACGACTATTAGTAGCTAATTTCTTGTATCTTAGTCGTATTTAGCTTAGTCATTAATATGTTAATTTCTAGTAGTTTATTTAGTCGTATATTTGGTCATTAATGGTTGCAATCAGTGACTAAATCAATGATTAACTCAGTGACTAAATCAATGACTAAATCAGTGACTACTAACTCAAGCTATTAATGACTAGTGAAATACGACTAGCTATAAGATAGTGGTAATTTGCTACTATTAGTAACCGACTCAAAAATAGTCGTTTATAGCCTGATTTTAGTCATTTTTTTAGTCATTAATTTCTCATTTTCTACTAGTGGAACAACTCTAAGCAGTACCGAAAGATATTGAACCATAGAACCAAGTAATATCAAATAAGATCCAAATAATATCATATCAGATCCAATAAATTCCATTTCAGATCCAGGAGTTTGCTCCACCGAGCTGGTAGATGCACAGTTTTCTCCTTCTTCAAAACCTTTGAAACAGATTTTTGGTGCTTATTTCTTCACACCAAAATTGATGAGAATAGCTACAAGAAGTACTGAAAGATATTGAACCCTAGAACCAATTAATATCAGATCAAATCCAAATAATATCATATCAGATCCAATAAATTCCATATCGTATCCAAGAGTGTGCTCCACCGAGATGGTAGATGCATAGTTTTCCCCTTCTTCAAAACCCTAAGTATCAGTGCATGCAAACATGTAGGAATTTGTTGGAAGCTCTAGATCAATGAGAGTGAATGGATCACTCCTACAATCTGATGTTATTTCCAAAATATCCAAAGAATTAATTATCTACACACCATCAACATCATTAGAAACAGAGAAATCAAATTCCTCACCCTTTCCTGGAGAAATCACCTGTAAACTATGCACATAATTTATAATAGAATAATCACTGGAGAATTTTCACATAGAATGGAAGGAGATATTTTCCTCAACAACAGAGATTCAAGTGTCTTCTTCTACATCATCCATGTGATGAGATGAGATATCAGAGATCTCATACACTTCCAGAGCAGCAGAAGAAGGAATCACTCCAAGGAGACTTTCTTCAATTCGAATTGACTGTGAGGAAGATTCTTCTTCTTCTTCATCTTGAACAACTTCATTAGAGAGAGTAGAGGCCGATAATTTTTAGCAAAGAAATCTTGTGGTTCTTAATGTGATCCCCATATTTCTATAACAATCCTGATTGTGTTTCCCAAATATTCTATCCAGTTCTATCCAGAGATCCTTTGGGTATTCTGCAAACTCAATAAGCTCTATAAGCAAGCTTCGAGAAAAAGTTCCACCTATTTCTCCATAAGCTCTATCACCATCATTTAGCTAGTATTTCTCATATTCATAAGACTCTTTACCAAGTCCCATAGATACCTCATAGAGACATTATCTCTTCACAGATGCAATCATCTTCAACTTCCATTCTGAATATCTTGTGGATGGAGTAAGAAGAGATCTGATAATATCGAATCCATATGAAGTTGAACTTGTAAAATATCACTGCAAAACACTAGAACATATTTGAACTGTTAGAATCATGATTTTCCACTCGACATGAACATATTTTCAGGGTTCGTCACACCCTCTCTGCTGCTCTGAATAAATCCAAAGCTAGAAAATCATCATAGGGGACTTCTATGGAAACCCGGTTGCTTCTGATGTTCGATGGGGAGAAACAAGCATGGAACTTTCCTGAGAAGGCTCTGATACCATATTAGAATTTGAATTCTATTTAGATCTTCAATCAGATAGTTCTAATAATGTTTGCAGCAAAATAATGGAGAATGAAGATACAAACTAAACAAAAAAACCACACACGAAACAGACAAGTATTGCTCAAGAATTTACAGTATCATTCACAATAATAAAATCTGGTGTTACAATAGTTTACATAGGAAAATAATTTGAATGCATGACATGAAATTTGAATCTATCCACTAGATATGACCACAGCTAACTAACCATCTAACTCATGGTGTCTCAATCAATGTCGAATTCAAACAGATCAACTCCTAGATGTCCAACAACAAAAACAATCAGTGACAACTAGTTAACTCAATGCAACTGAGTGTGGTAGGTGGGAAAAGGAACCTACTCCACATGAAACCATGCATTATCCATGCAAAGCTTGCGCTAGCTAATTGATTTTGAACTAACTGAAATTAACTGGGGGCTAATTGAGACTAACTAGTACTAACTCCAACTAACTAAAGTAGGTTGGTGCCGGGACTCCCGGTGGCTCCTAAAATGTAGGGATTGGTCTAGGAGGCACCCAAACTTATGCATGCACATGTCATAATTGGAAATTAACCTCTAGCAGTGTTCCCCACACTCCAGTGACTGGTACACATGGCCCCATTAAGCCAAGTGGACCCAATGGTACTAGTGTACCCAATTAATTAATTAAGATTCCTAAGTTAGGCTAAATAATCTAATAGATAGTATGGTCAAGGGACGATTAATAATCCTAACACATTCAGGAAGTGTGGTTTGATCACGCAATCGCTAATCCATGTTGTGACTGAGATTGTTGAATTACCAACATATGAAGGATTACCTGAGTTGTCCACGTTCTTGATGGAGTTTGAATAGAAGGTATCAGAACTGCAGCGATTGTTGGCGCTAGAGGAAGAACTGAAGGCTACTCCAGCATGCTGGTGGGAAACCCATAAAAATATGATTAATGGATGGGTGCAGTGTTGAAAATCGTTGACAGTCCGCTTTAGTGACACAGAAACATATCACGCAAGAAGGTATGATAGGAGGGATGACCCCAGGGGTCATCTGATGGAATTTCAAACTCTGAGGGCATTGCGAACAAAGGATGAATGGGTCTATTCCTTTATCCACACATTGGATGAAATGCCAAGATCATGGTATGTATCGACGGAGTTGCATAGAGAAATAACCACTTGGGAGGAATTCACGTCTTTATTTACTCATACTTTCAGTTTCAAGGACGCCAATCCGGATGTCCATAATGCACTTCAAATCATTCGGGATGTGGTATTAAAGGTATTACCAATCACATATCCAGTGGATCCACATGTGCATTGCCACATGCAGTCGATGATGGAATGTTACAATGTGTCTGGTGAACCAGAGGATGACGATGAGCTACAAAATATCAATATTCTGGAAACAAAAGGAAGTAGAGATGTCACAGCACCAAATATACCTACTGATCCCATGAATCAGCCGCTAAAGATTAGAAAAGTTAACATTGGGATGGAGGAGAACCCAAAATTTGCAAGTGTTGGGGACTACTGGAATGAAGAGACGATGGAAAAAATCACAGATCTTTTGCATGAATTTAAAGATATGTTTCCAACAAAGTTCTCAGAAATGAAGGGGATACTGGGTGATCTAGGAGAGATGAAGATTCCATTAAAGCCCGATGTGAAACCAATAAGACAGAGGTCATATCGCCTAAATCTATGATACAAAGAAAGAGTCAAGGTTGAGCTTGACTGGATGTTAGATGTTGGAGCTAGTGGAAGAATCATAATGGATTAGTCCTATGGTGTTCCAAGATAAAAAAAACTGGTGAAGTTCGAATCTGTGTCGACCTAAGAAAATTGAATGATGTCTATATGCATGATCTGTTTCCAACACCATTTACAGATGAAGTACTCGAAGGAGTAGGCGTTCAAGAGATGTACTCTTTTATAGGTGGATTCTCTGGTTATCACCAAATAAGAATCGCAAAAGAAGATCGACATAAAATGACATTTGTCACTGAATGGGGTTGCTTCCATTACACTATGATGCCTTTTGGGTTGAAGAATACACCTGTAATATTCTCTTGGGTTGTTGTTGCTTCCTTTAAATATTTTATTCAGAATTTACTTCAAGTTTACATGGACGATTGGACAATGTATGGTCTAATTAAGGATCACCTGGAAAACCTGTGATTGATGCTGGAAAGATGTCGACAACATCAGATCGCGTTGAACTCCAAGAAGTATATTTTCTGCACACCATTTGGGATGCTATTGGGTCACATTGTTTGCAAGCAAGAGTTGTTGGTTTACCCTGCAAATATTGCACTAATCTTGAGCTTTCCGCCACCTATGAATGTTAAGATGCTCAAAGAAATGTTGAAGCACACTGGGTATTATCGTAAATTCATCAAAGGATATGCTACGATCACTGCCCTTATGGAGAAACTATTGAAGAAAGATGTTGCATTTGTATGGAGTCTAGAATTTCAAGGAATCTTCGACACCCTGAAGGCCAACATGGCTTCGGCGCCCATACTTGTGTTCCCAGACTGGACCAAGGAGTTCCATGTCCATGTTGATGCATCGTCTGTTGTGCTAGAGGTAGTGCTCATGCAACCAAGAGAAGGAGGTATTGATCACCCGATTCTTTTTCTAGTCAAAAGTTGTCATTTGTCGAGAAGAATTATACCACCACAGAGAGATAAGGTCTGGCGATGGTATATGCGCTACAAAAATTCAAGCATTACCTTTTAGGTGTTCATTTTAATATGTTTACTGACCATTCTGCTTTGAAGTACCTAGTCAATAAGCTTGTGTTGGCAAGGAAGATATGTCGCTGGCTACTCCTCTTTCAGGAGTTTGATTTTGAAATAATTGTGAAGCTGGGTCGCTTGAATGTTGGCCTTGATCATCTGTCTCAGATTGAGACAGGCAAAGCACTAGTGTAACATTGACGAGGGACTGCTAGATGCGCAGTTATTTAGAGTCGACATAGCAAATGATTATTATGACCAAATAATCCATTTCTTGGTGACATGAGTCGTGTCCGAATAATTTTCAACAAGTCAGAAGAAGCAATTGGTAGCAAAAGCCTCAGAATTCCAGTTGATTGTTGGGAATATACAGAAACTTGGCTCATACGATATTTTTTGGTGTTGTGTCTTACCACATGAACAAGGAGAGATTTTAGAAGAAGCCTATGCAGGTGTCGTTGGTGGACACTATAGAGGATGAGCTACTATGAGAAAGGTGCTTTGTGTAGGACTCTGGTGGCCCACTTTACATAACGATGCGACTGATTATACGCAGAGCTGTGATGTCTATCAATGCACTGGAAAACCATCGCACCAGGACAAGATGTAACCGGTACCACAAGTAACCTTGAAACCATTTGACAAATGGGTCGTGGATTTTGTTACGAAGAAAACTTCCTATGGCTTGGGGTACCACAACAGACAGAGTAACCACAAAAATCAATCCTTTCCTATATGCAAGAGAAACCAAACATCTAACACTAAAGGATCTCGATACATACCTTATTCCGAACGGTTGATGTAGATCCCCGTTGAGATTTTCCACTCTCGCTTGTATAAGTAATTTTCTTTATCAACATTCAGCAAACACGATAAGCATACTATATATAATTGTGTTAGAACTACTCTACCATTTATAATCAATAACATATAAGCATTTAAAAGCATCCATGGATTCAATACTCATTTAAATACACATTATTGGACAGGAAGAGATATTTATATTAATATAAAACAGAGATTACAATAGTGACAACTTCTGTCAGCACGTCTGTGAATCAGAGAAACTGAGTCCTCCACCTAGGCCTCCACCACTTCAATCCTCCATCTCTCGATAACAAGCTCACAAGAAAAGGCAATCTTGGGAAGAACACAAAGTGCTCGAAGGGACAAAGGGAGGCAGACTCAAGTATAAGCTCTGACAGCAATGGACTATATTTTTTTTGCTCATCAATTCCTCCTCTCTTCAATGTATCCAAAGGGTTCCTTATATAGTGCTTCAATGGGGTAATGGAAGGTCAAATCCGAGCAATCTCAAGGCATATAAAAGGCCAAGAGACAAGTGACTCAGATCCACATCAAGGAAAACTCCAAAACTATTTGGCCTTTTGCACACATCCCGATGTACACGGGTTTGAGGGTCAAATCCGCGTATATACGCAAGAACAGGTTTAAAAGTCGCGTATAGCAAATAAGACATGTTTTTAGGGATGATCTTGGAAACATCAAACGTACAAAAATGGTCCATGGGGTCTAAAGCGTCTACAGAGGGACAAGGAAGGCCATAAAGGTGTGATCCACCATGTGTGCTAAAATTAGCTGTAACAGATGCCCCCTAATGTGTGAGGTCAGAGGGGTGATACGATGGCCGAAATACATTATAAGTCCATCCCAGAAGTGGAGTGATGAAGAAACAGGTGGAAAAAATAGTCATCCAATAGTACAATATAATGATCAAACTCTGCACATAACTGCAAGTAGATATAGTAGTCCCGGATACATAAGAGTACAATGGCCATGAATAGGCATGATGCAAAATATGACATTTGTGGTCATCGTCACGTACAATATAAATAGATCAGAATCTCCATGATGAAGATATACAAAGGATCATGATCTGCATGAAGGCTGAAGATATATAATGGGTCAAGATCTCTATAATGGCTGGAAACATCTGACATACACTGGAATCAAGTCACGAGAGCTGAAATCTCATGAACACTGGCATGATCAAGGAGGTAGCATATATGAAATGCCACCAATCTAGAAGGTCGTCTACACAATCTGCTACGAGTACATGTCCTACTATGCAAATAGAGGTGTCAAGGTTGAACATAGTAGTCCATCGTCTGATTACCGGTCATTGATGTATACCGTTAACAGACACGAGATCACCCACCGATAATGAAAATGGGAATCAAGGTACTAGAGTGCAAACTAACAAGTGTGAATAAATGTGTTGAGGTCGAACACTTGAAAGGATCCATCGATCAAGGGACATTGATGTATTCCCATAAATTGTCGATGGTGAGAGAACCTGCCACTGATGACTGCAAGTCTCAAGGCACTCAAAAATGACTCTAGATTCCTATCCCAGAATAGATGATCTGAAGTCGATGGCATGAAATCCGCTTGAAGGAGGGCATTAAGGCATACCACATCATCCAACATGAGGTACTCAGCAAAGCTGTATAATGTGGAAGGACTTGATCATAATGTGCATGAACTAGTATCAGTACCGGGAATGGCCAACATGCAAAGTCAAGAGAACTGAGGAATGGCCGATTCAGGTTTCAACTTCCTTCAAACAAGAGCATAAAGGAGAAGTGTGACTGAATGTAGGCAGCATAGACTCAATATACAAAACAGGGACATCTCTGCGACATAGGAGGCATCAACAGAGGCTCCATAGGGACTGGAAGCTTAACCAATCGGTGGAGATAAACTCAAAGAAACGAGTACAGCTCCTAACATCAAACTATTAAGCCAACCAATAGATGTGATATACAGTGCTTTGTTCGAAGGCAACACAACTCGACTGCTACCAAAGATAACATCTTTTCTTGTCCGTATTTTTGGTTTTTTTATTTTTTGTACTTTTTCAAATATTTTTAAAAAGCTTGAAAAAGAATAAAAGTTCTTTATAGTTACAGACTAGGAGGAGATGAGTGTCAATGGGAAAACAAACTAGTTCCAAGCAGTGGAACATACCTATGCTCAATGCAAGGACACATGTGTAGGATAACGACACTTGGGGGAAAGTCCCCTCCTGGTAAAAATGGGGAATCAAGCTGCAAAATATGTGTAAAATGGCTCTGCATGGCTAGACATGAGACAAGCTCGAGCTATATGGCTGATAATCAAAGTCAAGGAAGCCGACATAAGGCTCAATGAGACAAGAAAAACTCATGATAATGCAACTACAACTTGACATAAGGGAGTCCTGGGGACAAAGGCCAGCAACAAGATCAAGAGGAGTATGAGGCTCTTACGCAAAGACATGGCGATACTATACAAAGGACTCCCACGCCCTAAAGGGAAAAAATGTTGGCATGGGCACCAAATGCAACAAAGGAGCTAACTAGGGGAGCCATGTATGGTCAAGCTCTACCATTCACATCATGTCACTTATAAAACAACAAGAAGGTTCTGTAACAAGATAGAATGGGTTCATACCTAAGGTTATAATGAAATAGTCATAAGGTCATGAAAAATGCACACATATGTGAAATATAACCTATATTCCAATTTAGACATAATACCTAAAAGCGGCACGAATGGGTCGAAACAATGGTCGAAACGACGCTCAAAACGAACTCCTACATCATCAGATTAGTCCAAAACGGTCCAAAATGGTCAGAACCGGTTCAAAACTATAAAAGGGGGTAAAAAATTTCAATTTTTTTCTATAAATAGTAAAAAATTCAAAAATTACATATCATTTGAAATTTTTACCCATTTGAGCTTAGAACTTCAATCGCAAATTCTGGGAGCTTCGTCCGGCGAAATTCGACACCGTTTGTTCCAAGTAACTTCTCATGTCCTCCTCTTCCATTATCATGTAAATTTTTTTGATTTCCATGGTCAATTTTTTCTTTCAAGCCAGTCTAGATTGCTCTTTTCGGACCACATGGAAATCGGTGCTTTTTCCGTGTATAGGGCTGGCTATACGCAGAAAAACCTCCCAAACCTGCGTACAAATGCGGCTTTTTTGCAAACAGTCGCATATGCGGCCATGCACATGGTTTTTTAACGTATATAATGACCAAAAATTATTTTTAATTTGCAGGATGGTCCTAGAATGGAGGGAGAGGGAACATGGAGATGTAGAAGAGGTTGTTCGGGGTGATTTGATGGCTCAACAAGCTCTACGTGCATGTGGGCTATACAAGTTTTGGTGTCTTGGCAGCCTGAGGGACAAATCAATACTCCTGTAGATGTTGGTAGAATACTAGGATCTAGACTCAGAGTCTTTCCATATTGACAGGATGTCCCTCACTATAGAGGTGGAGGACATATATTTCATTACAATATTGTCCCAACGGGGAGAGGTGGTGAACCTACGTTCTCGTGGGCCCGGAGGTGGACTCACCATTGAGGAGTACATTGCAGTATATTATTTTCTAGACATGGAAACGTTTGGGAGTCAGATCCCGACAAACTCCATCCAGGTACTAGGCCCGAAGGCCATAATATTGGAACTCGGTAGGATAGCTAGGCTAGCATCACTCCACCAGGCCTTGCGGCCATTGATTTTATATACAGTAGAGTGCATGAGACCCATAGTTTACGATTGGAGTACTGCGTTGTTGAGTAACATGAAGCAGCAGCTCAATGACTGCAAGATGGGCAGGGTACAAAACTTTAGTTTCGATAGTATACTGAGCACGTTCTTCTTTGAGCGTGTTCTGGGGCTAACCCCTAGAGCTGACGTTCCTCCTCATAGGATTCGAGATCCGGCCCAACAATGTTGGGAAGATGCTATGCGCGGACTAGGCGAAGGTAGGGTGTCCAACCCCTACCCATCTGATTTCTTTCCATGGTGGCGGTGGAAGATTATTGCCATCGATGATTACCCTTATGCAGGGATATATTTTTGGGGAGATCCCGACATGCACCTACCACCCAGAGTAGCATATGGTGATATTGGTAACGAATCCCAAACCCTCTTTTTAAGTTTTTTGAATTATAATTTTTTTTTGTGTTTTTTGATATATAGACTCAAAAGACATGTTTTGGTGTGACAACACATAGTGACAACCTATCATATGTATGCAGATGTTGGACCATGGCAGCTTGACGGCTTCCCCCTTCATAGATGGAGGGGAAGAGGAGATGATATCATGGGTGTGGATGTGGAGTGGATGCTCCAAAGCATGCACACAAACTTTGTACGGTTGACACACCAGGTACCCATGGCGCAAGTCGAGGACTTTCCTAAGGCTATGCAGCGTTAGGTGGTTGGCGTACCATGAGCATGGGTCCGGTTATTCCGACGACTAGCTAGAGCCGTGGTGTGCTACCACGATCAGAACCCCCCTCCTCTTCTACCACAGGCTTAGAGACCTGAGAGTGATTCATTTTTGTACTACCATGTATTATATTTTGGTGGCTCGGAAGCCCCATTTTTGTATTATGACCTCACATTTTGGATGTTTAATGAAAAAACTTTTATGATGATCGATTTTATTTATTTACATGTGTGTAAAAATGTATGTTTGTGATGTGCTTATGGTCTATGAAACAAATTCCAATCTAACACATAGTTAGCATATGAGTCAGCAACTTGATTATAAATTCTGGAAACATGTATGTATGTTATGTTGTCAAATTGTCGTTCTAACAATATCAAACGTAAGAATCCTTGTAATAATGTTGGATCCCTAACATGATACAAGCCATTAAGATGTGACACTACTAATTGTGAATCAAGGTGTACCTCAAGAGAGAGAACACCATGTGAAATGGAATCCCGTAATAGCTCGATAATGACACCATACTCGGCAACATTGTTCGAAGAATGCCGTAAACATACACCTCCTGATGACAATACCTGACCCGTAGGAGTATAAATCACCCAAGCAGTAGAGGCTGAGTGTTGAGTGTGGTGGCTAGCACCATCAGCAAATCCTATGAAAGAGAAAGACTCCATTAACATCTGCCATCAGAAATGAAAGCTAATCAACAAACCCGATCACCATAAGAAAACCTAACTATGCAAAAAAACAATTGTACAATAATATACAATAATCAGCCCTAGCTGAAGATCATGCATAGTATTTTTTAAGATAGATCCCATTTCTAGGCTCTGCCAAGGTTGTCCCTTCATAGTCTACCAGCTCATAGGCACCCTTCTCTAACACATATTTGACCACATAAGGACCATGCCACATGGGATTAAACTTCCCTACCCCCAAGGGTTCTTTAGCTTGATCCCATAAAAGGACCAAATCTCCTTCACTAAACCTCCTCGGACAGACAGACTTATCATACTGGACCTTAACGCGACGCTTATTCACCTCTAGAGCCACTAAAGCATCTCGACGCTGCTCATCAAGCTGCTCTAGGTGGACCAAACATTCTTCCAATGTGGAAGTGTCTGGTAAAAGCTCTATAGCTAGTTTCAATGAAGGGATTTCACATTCAACCGGCAAGACAGACTCCACTCCATGTACGAGCTGATATTGAGAAAAACCAGTGGCAGTCTTAACTGCGGTCCTATATGCCCACAAAGTCGAATATAACATGATATGCCAATTCATTTTGCTTTGTGCGATGGTTCGTTGGAGAATGGACTTAAGTGATTTGTTCACTGCTTCAACCTGTCCATTCACCCGAGGGTAATAAGAAGAGGAGTGTTCTTTCTTATACCCTAGTTTTGAGGCCAACTCTTCCATCATTCGATTATGAAAGTGCCTACCATGGTCAGTGACAAGATCTTTTAGAATACCGAACCGAGTAATAATTTGGTTGAATACAAAATGCGCGGCCGTCTCACCATCGGATTTAATCGTGGGCATAGCCTCATCCCATTTCGTGAAATAATCAATGACCACTATAATATGATGATGCCCCCTAGCTGAAGCTAGGTTGCAATCCATGAAGTCAATCCCCCACTTGGTGAAGAGACCGGCGGTGATAATCGGATATAATGGGGCAGGATGTGAGCACATATTGCATGTAAACATTTGGCAAGGGTGACCCTTTTTGACCGCATTAACACAGTCTTTAAAGATCAATGGCTAAAAATATCTCGCTCTCAATATTTTTTGGGCTGTAGAAAGCCCAAATAAATGACCACCACATGCCCCTCCATGGAAATCATTCAGCACAACCTCAACCTCCTCATGGGTTAAACAATGACGTAAAATGGAACCTACCCCATGACAGTACAATGTGTTATCTACTATAAGGTAGTTCTTAGATACGTGATGTAATTGTCGTGGCTCATCCTGTGAAAGGTGAGTAGGGACCTCCAATGTTTGTAAATATACGATAATATCCCCATACCATGGATCCAAAGTTGAGATAAGGAAGATATGCTCTTCGAAAAAGGTATCCTCATAAACTTCCTCCTCCTCCTCACTTGGGAAATCAGAAACGAGCTCTGCAAAAATTAACGATTTCTTCGATTTCACTGAAACAAATTCAAGATCAAATTCTTGTAAAATAACAATCCAATTATTATACTTTCCCCTGATCATCCTTCTAGTGAGGACGAATTGAAATGGATTGACATGAGCTACCACCAAGGTCTAGCGAAGGAGAATGTAGTCTCTCAATCTCTGAACCACATGCATGGTAGCTAAGGCAAGTTTCTCCACATGGGAATAACAGATTTCTGCATCTATAAGGTTCTGGCTCAAATAATATATAACATGTTCATGGAGCTCCTCATCCTCCTAAACCAAAACCATACCAATCGTCTCCATGGACGCGGCCACATAAATCAAAAAGTCACGGCTATAGTCGAGTGGACTAAGCACGGGGGCCGATGCTAAGGCTTGCTTAAGAGCATCAAAGGACTCTTGGGCTTGCGCATCCCAGCAAAAGGTAGTGTCCTTCTTCAAAATACGCATAAAGCCCTTAGTCAATATGGAAAATTTAACCATGAATCTCCGTAAGAAGTTTTCCATGCCTTGCAAACATTGAAGATGTCTAATATTTCTCGAGGGAGACAATTCAAGTATTGCCTCAACCTTTAAGGGATCGACTCTTATATACTCTTTAGAAACAATGAATCCTAGAAAGCAACCTGAGTTCACGCAAAAGATGCACTTATGAGGATTTAACCTAACCTGGTAGTAGTAACACCTTTCGAACACTAATCTCAAATGGTAGGAATGACGCACTCTCAGCCGAGAATGAGCAGCAAGGTCATCCAAAAATACTTCAATAATTGATTTGAGATCATGAAAAATCAAGGTCATAGCCCACTGAAATGTGGCTCTGGCGTTTTTTAAGACCAAAAGGCATCTTCCGATATGCAAACGTACCCCAAGGACAAATAAATGCAGTTTTGTGTTGATCCTCGGGTTTAATTTGAATCTGATTATATCCGAAAAAGTTGTCCATGAAGGAAAATACCTCGCTTCCCACACACTCATCCAAAATCTGATCAATAAATGGTGTGGGAAAATTATCCTTAGGACATGCATGATTTAAATCATGGAAATCAATACATATATGGATCGCTCCCTGTTTCTTATCAACCGGAACGGGGTTTGAAACAAACTCCGTCAAGGGAATGGGATAGATAAAGTCGGCTTTCAACATATTTTCTATATCAGCCTTAATCGCAGGTGCTTTTCCAGGATTCACCGCACGCAAACGTTGTCGAACAGGCTTTGCATTCGGATAGGTCTTAATTTCATGTTCGACAATACGAGGGTCGATACCTGGAATTTCCTCGTATGACCAAGCAAAGATATCACGAAACTCTTTGAACATCTTGGTATAATCTAGAATCTCAGCATGGGAACATTCTGCCCCAATATAGACATTCTCAATCTTGCCAGGATAGCGAGAGATATTGATAGGAATCGTAGGTGATATATTCGCCATGTTCCCATCAGCCATTTGACCAGGAGAGCTTAATGGAACCACAGGACTACCAATCTTCTCACTAAGAATCTCCCTAAATTCCTCATTCTCCAAACGGTCAAGCTCAAGAAGAAAATAAGATCTATGATGTAACTCTTCCCAAGGTGGCTCAATTCCAGACATGGCCTCAATAATAGCTTCATCTGACGGAAAAACACTATCAAGTCAGTCATGTGCATGAGAGGACTCAACTGCCCATGCAGGCAGCACATACAGGTCCTCCTCTTCTGTTCGCGAAGAGGAAGGACTAGGATCTACAATACAATCAATATTTGCTTGATATGCAATCATTGCTGCAGGAAACGGCACGTCCGTTTCGATAGGTCCGTTCAAAAGACTCAGTGTAGGAAGAATCCCAGGATATTCCATATGGGAAGTATGAAAAGACACTGAATTCAATGAAAATGAAGCCCCATTGAAACTAGATCCAATCATAAGGACGGGTGCAGGACAACTAAATGTCCCCATAAGGGATGGATACATACCTACACCCACACTCCCAGTTGCCGGCTGAGAGTGGTCGATAATCAGGATCGAAGCTCCCGACGATGCACTAACACTCAGATTTTTGAATGATATTTGATAAATCATAACAATCTTCCCATTAAACAGAAAGCATACAACTCGAAATAGAGAAGAGGCTACAGATTGCATACTATACATCCAATTCCGACCCAGTAAAAGATTATAATCAAGGGGTGCATCAACCACCTCGACCTCGATCGTGACGATATTCCCTCCCAAATGGAACTTAAGAGAAGGAAGAACTCCATGTGGCCGAAACAATATACCATCAAAGGCAATCAACATGGTTGCGGAATTGGACAACTCGGGAGAACCCAAACCCTTCCAACATGACAAAGACATCACGGAAGCAGCAGGGCCTTCGTCAATCATAGTGCATTTGACGGTCATGTTAAGACATTCCACATGAATCAAGAGAGACACTCAGTAAGGCAAGGGAGGCTATAGTCCCATGGTTTCAAATTTGATGACGGAAGAAGAGTTATCATTATTCACTTCGAGAGCAGAAAGAAAAGCTTTCCTTTGTGACGAAAAACTCTGAAGAAATTCAAGCACAAACATCGCACAAGGAAATTGGCCCAAATCCTCAACAACAGAATAGTTATGGGCGGCTCGGGAATTAGGGTTATGCCCCAAATGATTTAAGACCCCCCTAGGAATGTGAGGTGCACTCTCAGGTTTATCCATAGGATTTTCAATACGCAAAGGACTCTTGGTAGGAGGAGGTTCTTTCCCAATGTCTAGTTGTGATGAACCATAGTCTTTTGTACTAGTCACAACCTTAGTAGCATGCACCATGTTGATGCACCCATGAACTGTACTAGTTTTTGGTGGATTTTGATCTCCACTTGACGCAGAATGAGGATCATGGGTCCTTGAGTTCATATTTTGATTATGGGTTAAAGGATTGGTCAGCACAACTGGTCCCTGTGCTATGAACCTCAAGGCATCTTCCATACGAGGGCACAAGTGAGTGAGGTGGTCATCCTTACACAATTTTCAAGAAAACTTAACCTTACATTTAGACTGCTTGTCCCCCCCATCATTACGGTCGTTCTTGTCATCAAAATTGGAATTTTCATTCTTTTTCCCACCCTTACGATTGTTTTTACCCCTTTTCTTATTCCTTATGGGCTGTTGGTTGCCCTTTTGGTCCGACGATTGCATGGAAAGTAAACTCGTCGTTTGGGTGGGTGGAGACGAAGTTGTAGCTTGTATTGACATGGATTGGTTAATAGAAAATTGACTCACTTGTTTCGTAACTAAGTCCATAGGTTTGGCACTTGTACATCCCATAATGCCATCGACATGTGGTCTAGGTTTGATCTTGGGATCAAAACTAGAACGCAGAGTGTTAGGTATGATCTCATATAATAGCCCAGATTGAGCATAAATCAAATCCAGTTCCTGTGCCCTAAAAATTGCTTTTTCCTTGTTCTGGACTCTGGATGTAGAAACATCCTTTACGATATAAGGTAGCAACAATTTAAGGAACCACTCAAGGAGAAACTATGGCTGTATGAAAGCTTTAATCAACCTCCTCCGTCTACGCCACTCTTGGATATGATCCAAGATATGTGTGGCTTTGTCTTGCCAAAATGTCAACAATATTTCTGTACCAACGTCATAACGCATTAGTAGCTGGAAGTGGTTGAGGAAAGTCATAGCAAGGTCATCGAACAAAATGAATTCCCCCTTTGGCAACTCTATGTACCATTTCATTGCAGGCCCTGTGAGGGTGCGTTGAAATAGCCTCAAACAGATTGAGTCATCGTGTAAAGAGTTGGAAGAGCAACAAAGGTGAAAGGTAGTGACATGCTCACTAGGATCTTCTCCTGGTTTTCCCTCGAATTTGGGAATGTCCAAGGGAAGCTTGGTAGGGACAACCAGCCAAGCTGAGTCATAAGATACCGGATCGTTCATTAGTCTTGATAAGTCAGGTAAATTTACCATTGCGAGGAAAGGGAGCCTAGGCTGAGTCGGTCTATGCCATGCTCCCTGATAGTTTTGGTTCATATAAGGCTGACTACTATAAATACCATGGCCTTGGCCATAATATCCTCCTCCCATTTGACCCATGCAGGGCTGCATGGAAGCATTATGATGTGGTGAACCTTGACTAGGCGGTGCTACAAAGCCATAATTAGAGGAGTAAGCAAGTTGTTGATACCCCTACCCATAAGGTAAATATCTCTGTCCATACTGTGGTCCATAAGATGGTGCATGAGAAGTTCCATAAGATGTCCCATGGGATATCCCATGAGAAGCTCCATAAGTAGGGATATGGGGAATGCCATGCAATGGATCGTAAGACGATCCAGAAATAGGAATATCACCTCCTGAGACAACAGGAGATGCTTGACTCTGAGAAACTACTGTACGAGTAGTCACAGTACGAACATGACTAGTAGCAACGTTCTGACCCGAAGGACCACGTGAATGAGGGGGAGGAAGGGTTGTCAAAAATGCATTCGAAGGAGTAGGAATAGAGGACGAAGGGACATGTGAAGGGATATAAGTGGTATTCCCTATGGTCACTCATCTTGGTTTTGGTATCTATATATGACTACTAACATTAGGCCTAGGACGAACATGTGAGGTAGCTTCCACCGCCGGGATGAAAGGTGCAATGTGACTAGTGCTCCCAAATCTCTCTGCATGGAAAGGAATGGGAATGCCCCCAGGCGTAGTGTTAGGTTTAGTTTTTGACTCGGCATGATGTGTTGGATCACATGCAGGGATATCACGCATGCCATAACTAACATGACCAGTGCTTGTGGGTTCATGGTGAGTCTCGTCGCCCGGAAACCAATACCGGTGACTTGCGAATGAGGGATCGTATCCGAAATGTGAAGGTATATCAGGTGAAGAATCATATACAGGAGTGGGATCTTACTCCCCAACCTCTTGAGGTGGAGAGGACATCTCAGGAATCTCATCCTCATGATCTCCCATCATGTGTGGATCAATGTGATAAGTAGTTCACCCGGACAGTCTATTTCTCTCTCCCAAAGGAAGAGGAGATGTGGAAGGTGGAAGTCCTACTAAACAATGAGAACAGCAAAGTGCCGCACCCGAATCCACAATGAATCAACAAAATGAAAAATAATCTATCTAATTACGCAAACCCTAGGAAAACTAGCGTGCACAGAGCATGAACCTATATAATGTAAAGCCAAATCACAATCAAGCAAGGGTAGGATATATGAGCTCCCTAATGAAGTAGGTATGTCTCTCCTAGGAGAGGCTTGATACTCCCATACACAATAAGCGGAGGTTCGTAACCAATTATTGTGGCCCTCAGCTTCAACACATATTGCGACTGTGCTGTCTGACCCCAACCTAGCCAAGACACTTGCAGAATAACCTCTATGAAGTACCCCCTCGATAACCTAGGTAAGGCAACTAAGGTCACCTCAATATAATCAATGCTCAGGCGGACAATCGCAGGTGGGATTGACTAGATGGGTAGGGTAGAAAAGCACAAAAATCTCGAAAGAGCCCCCAGATACGAATACAATCCTGGAAATATCTCTGGTGCTACTCAGTTATGACTAGGGGTCATCCCAATCAATAACCGCTCACACTACCTCGTGCTTAACTCCCTTGTAAGAGGAGGATCCTGAGAAACACTAATTATACCAAGGAATTTCACACTCTCACCTAGACAGACACATACATGTTATTGTTTAGTGGTCTTGGAGAATTTACTCACAATGAACTATTCAAAGACCCTAAAACCTAATCTTTTTGGTGCACCCTATAAAAGAAAAGAGTGTAATTCATTTTATTATGCGTTGATTTTAATTGGCTTATTACTCAAAAGGGTAAATGATCGTACAACTAATGGTGTTATGATGCAACAAGAAGTAAAATGCACACCTAACAATCAATGCAAATGCACTGTCTCAAATGAAAAACGGGGTATGCTACTACGTGAAATGCAATCATTCCTATATGAAAATCTGACTAATACTTTTCCAAGCAAACCTAGTGCAAGTACCATGTAAAATGCAGAATGCAAAAATGCATCAATATGTAAAAAGCAAATATTTTTGTATTTTTTGAATTAAAATGAGATAATGAAGCAAAATAATGACTCTACCACCCCCAGACTCTACAAGCACTATCATACAGCACCCAAGCAAAGCACCAAGGTAAAAGAGACCTAATGCACTAATCCCAAAACAAAAAATAGAAAATGCAATGATAAGAACATTTTAAAATATTATAACTAAAAGATGTCTCTGGTCAGAAACAGAGGTGTATACAGACTCTAGAAGCATCCAAGGAGACTCAACAATCATCAAAACTCACCCAGCAACACTTAATCTTCCCCTAAAAATAAAAACTCAGAGCATACACGACTGTGTGCAGAAAACCCGCGTATATACACAGATATCCCAGTAAAAACCGCATGTACACACGACTGTGAAGAAAAAAATAGCGTATAGGAAGAAAAAGAGATAGAAAGAGGGTAAAATAGACAAGATGAGACAAACTTTACTCCTATCAAACACTACCAGACAAACATGCCCCCAGACCCGACTCAGAAACAGATAAATCAGAGCAATTCAAGAACATTGAATGTTGATAAAATCCCCCAAAGGAAATGACTAGGAACTCCCCAGTATGGTGACCAATTCTGTTACAGAGAAAATTTCCTATGGTTTGGGGTACCACAACAGATAGAGTAACTGCAGAAATCAATCCTTTCCTATATTCAAGAGAAACCAAACATCTAACACTAAAGGATCTCGATACATACCTTATTCCGGACAGTTGATGTAGATCCACGTTGAGCTTTTCCACTCTCGCTTGTATAACTTAATTTTCTCTCTCAACATTCAGCAAACACGACAAGCATACTATATATAATTGTGTTAGACCTACTCTAGCATATATAATCAATAACATATAAGCATTTAAAAGCATCCATGGATTCAATACTCATTTAAATACACATTATTAGACAGGAAAATATATTTCTATTAATATAAAACATAGATTACAATAGTGACAACCTCTGTCGACACGTATGCGAATTGGAGAAACTGAGTCCTCCACCTGGGCCTCCACCACTTCAATCCTCCATCTCTCGATAGAAAGCTCACAAGAAAAGGCAAGCTTGGGAAGAACACAAAGTGCTCCAAGGGACAAAGGAATGCAGACTCAAGTATAAGCTCCGGCAACAATGGACTATAGTTTTCTTGCTCTTCAATTAATCCTCTCTTCAATGTATCCTGTTGGAGGATAAAGTCGGTAAGCCGACTAGAAAAATAGCCTACTTAGTCGATCAGTCGACTAAGTCGATCAGCCAACTAATTAGAGATTAGTTCGACCACATAAAGGTCATGTCAGTTGACCGAACCGACAGGTAGTTATTTGTAACTATTTGTAATTCATATATATTAGGTTGTTGAGCCAGATGAGAACTTGGTTGAGTTCTCTGTATTGTATGGACCCTTTCGTTATAATATAATCTGTTATTCTACCTACTTGTTCTTGTCTCTTGTTTCTGTTATGTATGTATGATTTTAATGTGTATTATTGGTAACCCTATGTGATTTGTGAGATTACAAAATTGGTTCTGTTGCCGGTAGTACATGTCTGAGATGTATACAAGAAGATGATATCAAAATAGGAGATTAAGGACTGGTGGGAGCATAAAATAGCAAACTACTTGCAAAATTACGCACGAAGAAACAGATTAACGACTACTCAAGCAAAGGAAAGGTTCTTTACTGAAACCCATGAGAAGTTTGTAGAATCAGTGCCCCAGCTTTTGAAGAAACTCCTGGATGAAAAAGCTGAAAGTGACTAAAGATCAGCAACTGCTAGAAAAACTGATTCGAAGGGGAAGGAAAAACCTATCGGAGTGGTTTGAAAAGATCACCGACAAATTCTGCGAGGAAAAATCTATAGAAGAAATAACTTCAGTGGAAAGTATCCAGAAGAAATTCTACACAAACCTCATCGAGCAATTTTTGTGTTCCTTACCGACCTTGTTGTTCAAGTTCCTGATAGAGAAAGAAGTGGGTCTGATCGTTGAACCCCGTCCATTACTACGCGAACTGCCACAAAATACTAATTGGGTGGAGAAACAAAAGAAGTGGGAGAAATTCATTTCCAAAAGGGAGTGGGAATACTTCCTAAGCAAGTAAACAGAACTATCTGGGCTTTCTAAAGCATCGGGTAGGGAATGGCGGGGTAGCTGGTCATATGTCGGGGTAAAGTGGAGAGGATTCTAGTCGACCAAAGAGATACCATTCACCAGTGATGAGAAGTCGAACTAAAGAGGAAATCAAAAGGACAGTGTCACACAAAGGTACGGTGGACTTACAGAAAATAGAGAGGGAGAAGAGGATACAAAGAAGGGAAGAAAAAAGAGAAAGAGCTATAGCACTGTCACATACCCCAATTTTGCAAAAAAATAATATTATCATATTTGATTTTATTTCAAGACAATATGTTAAATTTTATGCTAAGTTGTAATTGATGACTCAGCAGAGTCAAGGATGTTGAATGTAATTCTGAACATTTTAATTATAAATAAATAAAAAGTGGAGACAACAGCTTGGGGAGAGCTGTTAAAAGAGTGTTTACTAGTCAAGCTGGTGGAGGAGACTGGGTGGAGAGCATATGGACAAGTGGCAACATCCTCAAACACTTCCAATGTTGTAGGTGGAAACCTCCCTACATTTGGGGTCATGATCCCCCAAGAAAGTGGGATCAGAGCAGGTGGCTCAATTAATGACAACTAACCCAAAAAGACCTAGGCAATCTTAATAAAAATGCCTATTGAAGAGAGATGGGGTTGCTCATTCCAAGAAGAGAATCATTCAGGTGAATGTACTTCAAAGGATTTCATTGGGAAGGGAATTTGTGGAAGTTGTTTGAAGGTTAAACTGCATAAAGTGATCTAGTGCAACTTCTTAGCTGAAAGATCTTATTGTTGAGTGCAGGGTGATTCTGAGTCATTGGACTAGTATATGGTTGCTTACTCCACCATTTCTCAGCCAAGGAGACCAGGAACAAGCTCAGGGGTCCTGAGAAGACGTTGTTTGAGCACTCTCTAGGAGTTGGTAGGGAGGAACGGCCTCCCAATACTATTGTTTTGCAGCTTAAAAACAGGTTCTAAAATCTTTTATTTACTGTGTTAAAAGTTTATATCTGAGACTGAATGATTAATGAATGATTACATGTTTGCTAGTGAACTGATAGAGCTTGTAATCCTTTAGTTATTTGAAATATTGAATCTTTAATTGATGAAAAATAATCCTAACCTGTGTTTTTCCACATCTGGAATGGACCAGACCGTACTCTAGCACATGCAGTGTATTTTTAAATAGATGAAGGATACGATAGAAATATGGATAGAATAGAGTTATTTTGTATTTTAGAATAATGAAATAATTTATTTTTGTATATAGTTGTTTTCAAAAAATTAGAATATTAACCTGTCTAGTTAAGTTTATTGTTTAAACCAAACTGTTATAATAAGAATGCTAGCAAAGGAAGAAGCATAATACTTTACAGATAGCAGGTGTATTTCTTTAACAAGTTGTTACAGTAAATAGGTATTATTCTTATACACAAATTTTATTCTGTAAAAATTATACTAGTAACCTATAACAAAGGTAAAAGAATCAACTTAGATAAAGCACTCATTTATTCTTGTAAGGAAGAATAAATGTTGTTTTACATGCTCATTTTCTTTATTGTTCATATTATCTAACTATATCTACAAAAGTATATATTTCAAATAGGGTAATACTAGTATAGTCATTTTTATATACTAGTTAAGCTACAACAATATAGAACATTAAAATAAGGAACAATAACAAACCTGTCTTTAGGGTATTTAAATAAAATAGACTGAATGCAACGATAAATAACACTTAATAATGATTACATATAAAAGAACTAATTCATGTAAACAATTTAAACAGAAGTTAATTATAAAAAGAAAATGCAGGGTCGAAACCCTCATAGTAGTAACATTGTATTTCATAATCACTTAAGTAATAATCCAAGGTTCTGGATTATTAAGTATTCTGAGCAATAATTCTATTGCATATTATTATAGTCTTTTAAGGACAGCGAAAAAAAAACCTAACTAGGGTAATATAAATACTATATACCTATATAATAATAATTAGCTCATTTAATTATTAAATTAAAAACTTAAAGAATAAACCAAGAAATTATTTTACACACAGGTCACTTACAGGTAACCTAGCTCAAATATCTGAGCTCGAAACAAAATAATTAAAACATAATTGGGGTAAAAAGTTAAGCTTTTAAAAATACCATTAATGCCAGATAAACATTATACCATAAAAAGATTTCTTTTATATAGGCAAATAAGGGTAAAAACCCTAATATACAAAATTACCTTAAGAGCGTACTTTTAATTGAGTTCATGCTCAAGGAGAAAACCCCTATGCTTAAAAACTAAACAGTATATGACATGACAGGCCGCAAGATCTATTAACATAACACTAATTATAAACAAGTCAAAACAACATTTACAGGTAACGGCATAAGTCGGAGTACCCTGCTAACAGCAAGGGTTTAGCAATAAAAGAATAAAATAAGCAAGTAGATCGAAGAACAGTAACCCACGAAGGTCACTTGCAGGCCGTAACCTCCAATCGAAAACCATCCCTTAAGGACTGAACAAGCTTGAAATGCCATTGGTTATCTAGGGCTTACCCGTAGCCAGAGTGCTAAAGCTTTCCTCGAAGTATCGTTTCCACAAGACGAGCGAGCTGTCACCTGCAGGAAGGAAAACCTAAGCTTAATTAAAATCATGAATGTCAAAAGCTAATTACAAAAAAACAAGTCTAGTTTCTAATCTTCTAGGAATTTTATTACGTGACAGTGAAGGTAATATAGCCATGAAGAAACAGGAGCACCGCCAACAGCGAAACAATGAGCCAAGTATTCATTCTCGTAGCGACAGAGGAACCAGAGACTCATTTACAAGCCACTGACAGTAGTAGAAGAAGGAGGCATGGGCCACGGCCAAGCAAGAACCAGACAACAAAGCCAAATCTATAACCAACCAAGGAAGGAATGGAAATGAGATTCACAAACCCTACGACAAGGGTAGGGCTGAAAACGCAGCAAACAATTTATGTAACTATCTATGCAAGGGAAAGCCATGAAGGAAACAACAAGGAGCCTCTTGGAGGCCGTAAAAACCTTATGTCACGACTCTCTAGAGACCTCACAGAGATATTAGACACACAGTTCACATAAGAGGATTTTCTTTTAGAACGGACTTAGTAGACTGAAACCAATGTAAGCCATACTCAGAGCACAGCTATTAACAGCAATGTAAATGGCAGCCATGGAAACAATTGCAGAGCGGACCGAAGGCCCGAGGAACACGGAGGAGGACAACAAGAGTAGGGTTACAGAAATCTTTTATACTCACAACACTTGACCGAGATGGAAACACGTGGTCACTTAGATTTTTAAACCATGCAGTGGGTCGACGCTATAGTTCCTGCATGCAATGATTTACAATGATATATATTAAACGGTGAACAGGCATGCAAGTATTATGTTCATTCAAATAATCATAATGTTCTACGATTTTATATATTGTCAACCTACGGTTGAATGGATATCAAACAATTAACCCTCGTATCATTGACAAGATTAATATTTAATCATCATATAGTTCAGAACCATTGAATACCATCGTGTTATATTACAAAACCTTACTCGTAAACCAATCGATGGAGTGGTCTAATACCTCAATCCTTTACGACATCAAGTCATAACGTGAACCTTATTATACATAAAGAGCTTTACATTGACCTAGCAATCGATGCAATGTATAGAACTATAGTTTACTCAAAATAATTCATGCATGAAATTTTTGGATCATCATTAAGAATATATCCATTTCTTCATGGCATCGATTTTTACATATGTGAATATTGGTAAGCCAGGTGCTTATCATAACTTTGTTTATGGAGAACTCGTATGATACCTTGGGAGATATCAAGTAAATGCTATTTAATCACCTAGCAAAACTATATTATTCATTATAAAGTATTCATAAGAGTCTATGCATGGCTAATCTTGTTGCTACCAATATTTATGTTGTGACTTTATAAATTTATACAACATAGTTTTAATAGAATCATGAACTTTATAAATTTTATTTGTTTATAACCAGAATGACGGGTAAATGTGTATCTTATAAACAACATAGTTTATGTGTTTTGGTGAGTATCATAGGAAACCACAAATTCAGTAGGTGGCAAAAACTAGGATGTAGGCTATGTGTTTTATAGAAACACTTTTATAAATCCTTTGCATAACTCAAATCAACGAAGTTTAATAGCTTATAGCTATTTAACTCAAATATGGCATGTACTAATATTTTCACCATACTTTTGATGAGTAACATAATGTTAGAACTGTCTAGTGCTTGAATGAAGTAGTAAATCAATCGTATTTGAAAGCTTGGCCTAGATTAAACTGTTGTGAATAGTAACTCGGATTCAAGAGAAATATTAATTCCTTAGAACTGCATGCTTCACTTTAATGATTAGAACTTTACAAACAGTAATCTTCACTTCAGAAGATAAAACACCAAGTAGTTGGTTATATTAATACTATAAGTTAATAATGTATAACACTGATAGAACAATCATTTTAGCATTTCAGGTTATGCACTCTAAAGTAAAAATAACTTACGGCAAAAGATCACAAGTTGTGAACCAAGGAAAGTATTTTTTTTTACAGTTGCTACTTACATTTAAGAAGGAACTCATTTACATGTATTTCGATGATAAAAATAATGGGAAGAAACAAATTACTTGTTTTACCTCATAGAAGTAGCTTGATATATAACAGCTTATCTACTAAGCTATTTATTTTACAAATAGAAATATTGTTGGATGCTTTATGGACTTAAAGACGTTACTCGATCATTCATACCTGTAGAACCTGTAAGAATAAGTAAGCTTTCTGCATTAGCTTAAACGCTAAGTAAGCCCCGGAATCCAAAGACATTTCCATCTACTTGTCGCAAAATTAAGAATTCATCAACAAACTGAAAGAAGAAATAATACACAAGTTACACCTAACCTTGTATCAAAAAGTAGAATACTGAGTTAACTTAATCTAGATTAAGTATAACCTAATCTAGATTAAGTATAACCTAATCTGGTAACTGTTTCTTTTATAGCTAACTGTTAGCTGTTAGTAAACCGCAGTCTCAGTATTTTATGTTCTTTTTAAAAAATTTAAATTTTTGTGTAAATTTGGGGTTTTGACATGTAAATTTGGGGTTTTGACATGTGGTATCAAAGCACAAGGTTCAAACACTATGCCTTGATGAATCCCAACTAGCTTTTAGGAAACAGTAAACTGAATTATTATGCTGACGTATTTTTTTTTCTTTTAAATGTTATTCAACAGAGAATTTTTTTATGAAGTTAAATAGATAGGTATGGAAAGGCTAGAAGAGTATGCAAAGGAAGAATCTCCAGTTACTGAAGCAGGAAATCTACCAAGAGATCCTATACCACAGGATTTAACTACAAATTCCTCCAAATTGTTACAAATTGTAAAAGACCTAAAAACTGAAATGGAGTCTGTAAAGCAAGAAAATGAAAGGAGTCTGAGGGCTCAAGAAGAGCTGAACTAGATCCTAACTGAAAATTTTCAAACTGAGGGTAGGGGTAGAAGAACAGAATCAGAAGATACAAGTCATCAACGTAAATTTAAAAAGATGAAAAATACTAAAACTGAAAGTAGTTCATCTTCTGAGGTGTTTGGTGAACAACGAAATTACCATTCTACTAGTGACAGTAGTGATGATAATCAGTACACTAAAAAGAGGAAATACAAACCTTATGAGGAGATTTCCAGGGAATTCAAAAAGATAAAACCACCAACCTTCACTGGAGAGACTGAAAAGGGGGAGGAAGTTGAATCCTGGTTATCTGGGATGAAGAAGTACATCCAAATATATAACTATTCTAACCAGTTAAAGGCTAGAATGGCTATTTATAATCTCTCAGGAAAGGCTGACATTTGGTGGCAGGATTTGAAAAGAGTTAAGGGAATAAAAGAGGAAAATGTGAACTAGAGTACCTTTAAGAGGTATTTCAAAAAGAAATTTATGTTTGAACAATATTATGAGGAAAGAGCAAAGGAATTTTATGAGCTGAAGTTAGGGTCAATGACAATGAAAGATCTGAATAGTAAGTTCTTAAGTATACTTAGGTATGTACCATACCTTGTAGATGAGAAACCAAAGGTACAGCGATTCCTCAGTTGTTTACCTTATCATATTAAGGATAGGATTGAATATGATAACCCAAAGACCTTGGAAGAAGCTATGAGAAAAACTAACTTCTGTTTTGAGCAGAGTCGAAAGAAAGAAAGCTTGGCGAATTGGAAGGCTAAGAAAAATAATAATCAATTTGAACAAAAGAAGAAGGATTTTGTGCCTAATAGAAACTTTAAGAATAATAAGGCCAGAAATTATCCTAATAACAAGAACTTTCAAGGAAATAAGAACAATACACCCAACAACCAGAATAATTCTAAAGGTAAGGAAATTGCAAATAATCATGGGAATTATACTAATAACTTTGAGCGCAAAGAGCCTATCAAGTGCTGGGAGTGGAATGGCCCACACTATGCTTCAGTCTGTCCAAATTGGAAGAAGACTGTTAGCAACATTCATACCATACAGGAGGAAATGACCGTTGGGGAACTAGCGAGGACCATGCCCAGAATCAACGCAGCCTTGGGGAATCGAGAAGCTGAATATCAGACTTCCATGGTGGAAGTAGAAGGTTTGATAAATCAGACCTCTGTAACTATTTTGATTGATCCAGGAGCTAGTCTCAGTTATATTGCACCTCAAATAGTAGAAAAATGTAAGTTATCTGTTGAAAACTTTGAGAATTCTTGGTTAGTTCAATTAGCCACTGGTGCTAAAATAAAGGTAACTAGTTTTGTAAAAGAATGTGCAATAGTTATGGATCATTTTGAAACTGTTGTTAAACTTAATGTTTTTCCTCTTGGTTCTTATGATTTACTGATTGGTAGGACTGGTTAGAACAACATAGACTAATTCTAAACTGTTATGATAAAACTTTTACATGTTTAAACAGTGATGAAAAACCAGTAAGTGTTAAAGGAATCCCTAGAAAAACCACCATAAGACAGATTTCTGCCCTACAACTTAAGAGAACTGTTAGAAAGGGATGTAAATCTTATGCAGTAACAATAAATGATGAGGAAAGTCTAATTAAAACAGATAAGTTAAAAGTGGAAGACATACCAGTCTTAAGAGAATATATTGATGTATTCCCAGAAGAAATTATGGGATTACCTTCGAAAAGGGAATTAGATTTCACTATTGAGCTGGTACCAGGTGCAATACCCAGCTCAAAGGCCCCTTATCGAATGAACATACTTGAACTTAATGAATTAAAATCTCAATTAAAAAAATTAATTGATAAAAAGTATATTCGACCAAGTGTGTCTTCCTGGGGGGCACCTGTCATCTTCGTTAAGAAGAAGGATGGAACTATGCGACTTTGCATTGATCACCGTTAGTTAAATAATATGACCATCAAAAATAGATATCCATTGCCTCGCATAGATGATCTGTTTGATCAACTACATGGAGCCATAGTGTTTTCAAAAATATATTTAAAATCTGGATATCATCAAGTAAGGATTAAAGATGAAGATATCTTTAAGATAGCTTTTAGAACTAGATATGGTCATTACGAATTTGTCGTAATGCCATTCGGGCTTACCAATGCCCCAGCTGTTTTCATGTGTTTAATGAAAAACGTCATGCATAAGTATTTAGATAAGTTTGTGGTCGTGTTTATCGACAACATTCTAGTCTATTCAAAAACTGAAAAAGAACATCTAAAAATTGTTTTGCAAGAGTTGCAGGATCATCAACTCTTCACAAAGTTCAGTAAATGTGATTTCTTCAAGGATAAGATTCAATACTTAGGACATGTGGTGACCAAGGAAGGGATTTCTGTAGATCCTGAAAAGATAAGGGCAATCGAAGATTGGTCGGTTCCTAAGGATGTGATGGATGTTCTATCTTTCATGGGCATTACCGGTTACTACTGGAGGTTCATTGAGGGTTTTTCGAGGATAGCAAATCCAATAACTTCCTTGCAAAAGAAGGGTAAGAATTTTGACTAGAATCAGAAATGTGAAGAAAGCTTTAAAAAGTTAAAAACTTTATTAACCAGCACACCTATTTTAAGAATTGCTGATCCTAATAAAGAATTTGTAGTGTGCACTGACACCTATAATGATGGCTCAGGTGGTGTTCGGACTCAGGAAGGGCATGTTATTGTGTATGAATCAAGAAAGTTAAAAGTTCATGAAAAGAATTATGCAACATATGATATGGAATTAGCAGCTGTAATACACGCCTTAAAGATGTGGCGACATCACCTAATTGGCAGAAAATTTATTTTAATGACTGATAATAAAGGATTGAAGTATCTATTAGATCAGCCTAATCTAAATGCCAGACAAGCTAGGTGGTTAGCTTTCTTAAGCGAATATGATTTTGAAATTCAGCATATAAAAGGTAAAGAAAATAAAGTTGTGGATGCGTTAAATAGGAATGCAAGGCTAAATTTTGCAGTAGCTATCAGCACCTATGCTACAGATTTCGATGAACAGCTTAAAGAAGCAATAGAACAAGATGAAATTTACCAGAGTTTGCAAGCTAAAACTAAAGAAAATCCAACAAAAAACTTAAGTGAAGGTTATAGTTTAAATGAAAAAGAATTTTTACTGTATAAGGATAGAATATATGTACTTAACGTACCTAAAGTTAAACTGTTAATTCTGGATGAAATTCATAAAACTCCATACTCAAACCATCCAGGTTATCAAAAGACTATAACTATGTTAAGAAAAGAGTATTTTTGGCCAAATATGAAGACTGAAGTAGCCGAGTATATTGCAAAGTGTTTTGAATGTTAGCAGGTGAAAACTGAACATCAACACCCAGCTAGATTACTTCAGCCATTACCCATTCCTAGCTGGAAATGGGAGATAATTAGTCTAGATTTTATTACTGGGCTGCCTAAAAACCAAAATCAAAATTATTCTATCATGGAAGTTGTTGATAAGTTAAGTAAAGCAACTCACTTTATACCTGTTAAGACTACTTATAAAGCTGCAAACATAGCTGATATTTTTCTAAAACAGATTTTTCGATTGCATGGAGTACCAAGAGTCATAATCTTAGATAGAGATCCTAAATTTACAAGAAACTTTTGGAAGTATTTGTTTAAAGGGTTAAACACTACATTAAATTTTAGTACTTCTTTCCATCCTCAAACAGATGGACGAACTGAAAGGGTAAACCAAGTATTAGAAGATCTATTAAGAATGTATGTGAAAGACCAGCCTGGTAAATGGGAGGATTATTTACATCTGGTAGAATTTGCTTATAATATTAATTATCAGACATCAGCCAGATTTAGTCCTTTTGAAATTTTATATGGAAGAAAATGTAATACTCCTATCTCGTGGATTAATCCAGTGGATATATTGGTATTATGTCCAGAACTATTAAAAGAAATGGAAGAAATTGTAAAACAAGTGCAGAAAAATCTGAAAGTGGCACAGGATCGACAGAAAAGTCAAACAGACTTAAAAAGAACTCCAAAGGAGTTTCAGGTAGGTGAACATGTGTTCATCAAGGTAAGGCCCAAAAAGAGCTCTCTGATACTGGGGAGTTGTGCAAAATTGGCACCTCGTTACTATGGACCATTTGAAATTCTATCTAGAGTTGGACAAGTAGCTTATCAATTAGCATTACCACCCAATTTAAGAGTACATAATGTTTTTCACATTTCCGTAATAAAGAAATATGTTCATGATGCTACTCATGTTGTTAACTGGAATGATGTACAGGTGGAACTAGAAGGATATTTTCTAGTGGAACCAGATTGTATCCTCAGGTGGAGGGAGATCACACTTCAGAACCGCACCATTGGACAGGTGAAGGTGCAATGGAAGCACCTTAGTCCAGAGGAAGCCACCTGAGAATTGGAAAGTAAAATGTGAGATGCATATCAAATTCTGTTCCAAGGGAATTCTGAGGATGAAGAATAAATAACATTGAGGATGATGTTATATTCTAAGGGGGTGTGTATGTCACATACCCCAATTTTGCAAAATAATAATATTATCATATTTGATTTTATTTCAAGACAATATGTTAAATTTTATTCTAAGTTGTAATTGATGACTCAGTAGAGTCAACGATGTTGAATGTAATTCTGAACATTTTAATTATAAATAAATAAAAAGTGGAGACAATAGCCTGGGGAGAGCTGTTAAAAGAGTGTTTACTGGTCAAGTTGGTGGAGGAGACTGGGTGGAGAGCATATGGACAAGTGGCAGCATCCTCAAACACTTCTAATGTTGCAGGTGGAAACCTCCCTACATTTGGGGTCATGATCCCCCAAGAAAGTGGGATCAAAGCAGGTGGCTCAATTAATAACAACTAACCCAAAAAGACCTAGGCAATCTTAATAAAAATGCCCATTGAAGAGAGTTGGGGCTGCTCATTCCAAGAAGAGAATGATTCAGGTGAATGTACTTCAAAGGATTTCATTAGGAAGGGAATTTGTGGAAGGTGTTTGAGGGGTAAACTGCATAAAGTGATCTAGTGCAACTTCTTAACTGAAATATCTTACTGCTGAGTGCAGGGTGATTCTGAGTCATTGGACTAGTATATGGTTGCTTGCTCCACCAGTTCTCAGCGAAGAAGACCAGGAACAAGCTCAGGGATACTGAGAAGACGTTGTTTGAGTGCTCTCCAGAAGTTTGTAGGGAGGCACGGCCTCCCAACGCTATTGTTGTCCAACTTAAAAACAGGTTCTATAGTCTTTTATTTACTGTCTTAAAAGTTTATATCTGAGACTGAATGATTAATGAATGATTACATGTTTGGTAGTGAACTGATAGAGCTTGTAATCCTTTAGTTATTTGAAATATTGAATCTTTAATTGATGAAAAATAATCCTAACCTATGTTTTTCCACGTCTGGAATGGACCAGACCGTACTCTAGCACAGGCAGTGTATTTTTAAATAGATGAAGGATATGATAGAAATCTGGATTGAATAGAGTTATTTTGTATTTCAGAATAATGAAATAATTTATTTCTGTATATAGTTGTTTTCAAAAAAGAATATTAACCTGTCTAGTTAAGTTTATTGTTTAAACCAGACTGTTATAATAAGAATGCTAGCAAAGGAAGAAGCATAATACTTTACAGATAGCAGGTTTATTTCTTTAACAAGTTGTTACAGTAAATAGGTATTATTCTTATACAAAAAATTTATTCTGTAAAAATTATACTAGTAACCTGTAACAGAGGTAAAAGAATCAACTTAGATAAAGCACTCGTTTATTCCTATAAGGAAGAATAAATGTTGTTTTACATGCTCATTTTCTTTATTGTTCATATTATCTAACTATATCTACAAAAGTATATATTTCAAATGGGGTAATACTAGTATAGTCATTTTTATATACTAGTTAAGCTACAACAATATAGAACATTAAAATAAGGAACAATAACAAACCTATCTTTAGGTTATTTAAATAAAATAGACTAAATGCAATGATAAATAACACTTAATAATGATTACATATAAAAGAACTAATTCATGTAAACAATTTAAACAGAAGTTAATTATAAAAAGAAAATGCAGGGTCGAAACCCTCATAGTAGTAACATTGTATTTCATAATCACTTAAGTAATAATCCAAGGTTCTGGATTATTAAGTATTCTGAGCAATAATTCTATTGCATATTATTACACTCTTTTAAGGACAGGGAAAAAGAAACTAACTAGGGTAATATAAAATACTATATACCTGTAGTAATAACAATTAACTCATTTAATTATTAAATTAAAAACTTAAAGAATAAACCAAGAAATTATTTTACACACAGTTCATTTACAGGTAACCTAGCTCAAATATCTGAGCTCGAAAAAAAATAATTAAAACATAATTGGGGTAACAAGTTAAGCTTTTAAAAATACTATTAATGCCAGATAAACATTATACCATAATAAGATTTCTTTTATACAGGCAAATAAGGATAAAAACCCTAATATACAAAATTACCTTAAGAGCGTAATTTTAACTAAGTTTGTGCTCAAGGAGAAAACCCCTATGCATAAAAACTAAACAGTATATGGCATGACAGGCCGTAAGATCTATTAACATAGCAATAATTATAAACAAGTCAAAACAACATTTACAAGTAATGGCATAAGCCGGAGTACCCTGCTAACAACAAGGGTTTAGCAATAAAAGAAGAAAACTAAGCAAGTAGATCGAAGAACAGTAACCCACGAAGGTCACTTGCAGGTCGTAACCTCCAACCAAAAACTATCCCTTAAGGATTGAACAAGATTGAAATGCCATTGGTTATCCAAGGCTTACCCGTAGCCAGAGTGTTGAAGCTTTCCTCAAAGTATCGTTGCCACAAGACGAGCGAGTTGTCACCTGCAGGAAGGAAAACCTAAGCTTAATTAAAATCACGAATGTCAAAAGCTAATTACAAATAAACAAGTCTGGTTTCTTATCTTCTAGGAATTTTATTACCTGACAGTGAAGGTAATATAGCCACGAAGGAACAGGAGCACCACCAACAGTGAAACAATGAGCCAAGTCTTCATTCTCGTAGCGACAGAGGAACTAGAGACTCATTTACAAGCCACTGACAGTAGTAGAAGAAGGAGGCATGGGCCACGGCCAAGCAAGAACTAGACAACAAAGCCAAATATATAACCAACCAAGCAAGGCATGGAAATGAGATTCACAAACCCTACGACAAGGGTAGGGCTGAAAACACAACAAACAATTTATGTAACTATCTCTGCAAGGGCAAGCCACAGAGGAAACAATATGGAGCCTCTTGCAAGCCATAAAAACCTTATGTCATGACTCTCTACAGACCTCGCAGAGATATTACACACACAGTTCACATAAAAGGATTTTCTTTTAGAATGGACTTAGTAGACTGAAACCAATGTAAACCATACTCGAATACAAACCATTGTCGAAAAGGGACTCAGACTAAGAGCTAGTGACTTTGGTATATGGAGTCAACTAGACGACAAGAGAAATGATGATAATCATCTACTTATCCTTCGACCAGAAGAAGGAAATTGGGTCACGCTTCAAGAGTTACCCTCCAACCGAAGTATCCACTTACTTTACCCGACACACGAAGGAGCACCCCCCCTGCCGAATACAGCTTTGGAAGATATAGAAAATTTGGAGGTGCAGACAAATAATTGCAGTTGGACATCGACAGGAGAAGTCGACCTCGACCGAATTCTTGTCGGAGAAGAAATGACAACTAAGACGACCGACGGAAACGAGAGTTCTATTGACAATAGTTCTGCACAAAGAAATAAACAAAACATCCCACTACCCCCACCACCGCCACCTCCTGAAGAAGACAGTGACAGTGACTCCGACATGGGTCACGAGTCAGCACACATCTCTCTATATGAGGGCGACGAGGATCCCAGATGACATTGGTTCGTCTGTGAATCGACATGGGAGGAAAACCAAGTCATATATGAAGACAGACAGATGGCGCAGTTAGCTGGTGCCTTAAGGAAAAGGGCATTAACATGCTATATGACCTTTTCTGAAAGAACCCCTGGAGCAACTAAAGCAAAAGTCAAAGTGCAATTTTTATCATTCTTTAAAACTCTAGATGCAAAACATCTGGCAGCTAAGAAATTGAAGACAACATCACAAAAGTCAGGAGAAACTGTCCGCTACTATAACAAATGCTGGAAAGACCTTCTCAGCCAATTGGATTATGTCATTGATGAGCAACTATTAATCCAGTGGTTTCTTGTTGGTCTGTCACAGAAAATTCGTCACCACATAAGTCTGGAGACATTCAAAACTTATGAAGATGCGCTTAGTAAAGCTCTACAAGTAGAAATGGATGAAGATATTCCAGTATACCCCACGGATCATATACTGGAGGAACAACTTGAGATCGTGCAGAAATCATTAAAAGATCTAAACCTTAAGAGTCAGGATATTTGGTGCATGAAATGTTCAACGGCTAGACATTCAAAAGACAATTGTCGACAGGATATCAGCCGACAGGACGTTCGATTTGTGCAAACAAAGTGTTTTTGTGACATTTTCCAAGACCATGGAAATCACACTACAAAATATTTCCCATTTAACATGAAAAATGGCAAAGCATCTTTGTGCGCTATCTACAAAACAAAGAATCACGCCACGGCCGATTGCCATCTAAACCTGAAAACCCGACAAAACTATCACGCAGTCTACCAGACTAATGCAGTCGTACAAAACAATGAACAATGAAACAATGCATAAAATGACCCAAATAATCAAATATACGAAGGTCGTCTATACGAATGCCGCTTCGACAACCAACGTGGAGGATATGGAAGTCGAGGTCGATTCTCTGGTAATCGAGACAACTGACCATGTCAGCCCATCCAATGTTTCAATTGTTACAAGGAAGGACACCAATATGCATATTGTCCATACAAGGACAGGACTGACCTAAAATTCTGTACTAGTTGTGCAGTAGGGGATCACTCATTAGAGGATTGCCCTAGTATGTTTAAAAAAAAAATAAGAAGAAAAATGTTAATGTCTTGTCGTATGTGCAAAAACATGATATAATTAATACAAAGAATTTGCATATAGTAACCCGACAAGGGACAAAAATTGGTAATGATAACCCACGAATAAGCAAAATAAAAGAAAATAATGTTTATCCTGACCCAATTAAAGAAAAACAAATATATAAAGATGCAACAAATGTATTTCAAGAATTTTCCCGACAAGAAGAAGCTGATGACAACCGACATAACACAGTAAAAGAGTTAATACACTTAGTACAAAAAGATAAAACAATATCTCAATTCATCGATTTACTCTACAAAATAAAACACAACAACAACACCGAAAAACAAACAAAGAGTATTTGCAATCTAAACCAAAAAGATAAAAGTGATGCCAACCCACTTGTCGACCTGGAAATTGAAGGATACCATGTCTGACAAGTCGTGCCCGATTTCGAATCATAGGTAAATATTATGACTCGAGACACATGGGAATAGTTAGGCAGGCCTCGATTATACGAGTCAGGCATATACCTGAAACTAGGTTACCAAGGCCTAATTGAACCTATTGGAGTTTGGAAAAATGTCGACACAACGATAAAAGGAATATCGACCAAAGTCGACTTTGAAATTATTGACCCTAAGGAAGGATCCAACTCCTTCCCTACGCTAGTAGGTCGACTTTGGGGGAGAAAAATGAAAGCCTTGATATCCTTAGACAAAGAAACAATAAAATTAAAAGGGAATGGACAAAAAGTCATTATACCTATTCATCCATCCCAAGGAGAACCTTGGACAGAACCAATTGATGAAGAAGTTGACATCCGACAACTATATCAGATACAGAATAATGAATATTACACAGAACCTAATATATATGGTAAACTCTACTTAGGCAACCAAGACTCAGTAGGATACAATTCAGACGCAGAACTATATAATTGGGAGGTTGAAAACTATGAAACAAAAGCAAGAGGATGCTGGACCATTCAAAAAGTATAGAAGAAACCAGTCAGACAATGCTTTGTGGTGTCCATCATCCCAAAAATATTTGAGAATAAAACTAGGGAATATCCTACCTTGAAACCAACAAATATAAATATCACAAAAATCCCAAGATATAAAGAAAGAGAATCACCAGTTATGCACATAGAGCAAGTATCTAGGAACATTGGTGAACATGCCCGACTACAAAGCTTAGTGGAAACTTTTACAGGACAAGCTACTAGATGGTGGGATACCCATCAGTCAAGACTGCAAACATGTATAACAGCTTCAACTTATTTTGTAGAAAGATTTGGAGGAAAAAATTTAACCAACCAGGCTCAGATACCTATATTTACCCAAGGACAAGATCCATAAAACCACATAAAGACATGTGAAAAAGAATGGAGAAGACTCGGGTATAAAGATGAGCAAACATGGCCACACCTATTCCCATCAACACTCTCCGACTTACCAAACAAAGGGTACAAAATGGAAGAAGCTCGAGGTGAAACATTCCTATGGCATGAACTCAAAGAGAATTTTATCAAAGATTTCAACTTTGTACCCCAAAATGAGAATTTGGTTGAAACAACAAAACAGATCAAAGCATTTGTACAACTGACAGAAAACAAAACCCTAAAACATGATCGATCAACAACAAAATGCAATAATCTACAAACTGGGACAATTCCATAGTCAACAAGACTACAAATGGAAAATGAAAAGTCAGAAGGGAAAAGCTTTAGATGGAAATCAAACCATGCCGAAACAATAAAACCAATTCACACAGGTATCAAAGTTGAGACAACCGACAAGGAAGACATCGACCGAATGACTGCAGTAGACTTTCCTGCTACATTTTCACAGTTTAAAGAAGGGAGTCGACTAATCAATGAGACAAAATCCCCTGAATGGTTAGACACTAAAGTGAAAATCAAAGAAGTCGACATATCAAATGATGATCGACCAAAAATAGCAAAAATTGGAGACTACTGGACTGAAGAACAGACAACAGAGATAGTAAACCTACTGAAAGAATTTCATGATGTATTTGCTAGAGACTATAAGGATCTCAAAGGTCTAGTACATGAAATGGGTGAAATGAAGATCAACATTAAACCTGATGTTCGACCTGTAAAGAAAAGACCATATAAACTAGCTCATAAATACAAAGAGATATTCAAGAAAGAGATTGATAACATGCTTAAAGCAAGAATTATCTACCCTATTGACCAATCAAAATGGGCAAGTCCAATGGTGGTTCAACCAAATAAACATGATCCAACCAAGCTAAGGATCTGTGTCAACTTCAGAGAACTCAATAAAGTTACATTAACAGACCCATTTCCAACTCCTTATGCAGATGAAATCTTAAATGAGGTCGCTACTCATTTACAGATGGATTCTCAGGGTATAATCAAGTACCAATTGCCAAAGAAGATCAGAAAAAGATAACATTTGTATGTGAATTTGGCTCATTTGCTTACAGGGTCATGCCTTTTGGACTTAAAAATGCACCTGCAATCTTTTCAAGGATTGTGGTTAAAACATTTCAGGAGTACATTTACAAAACAATGGCAGTATATTTCGACGATTGTACAATATACTCTACACTGAAAGATCATTGTAAATGGCTAAGGCTTATGTTGGAACGATTTCAACAAATCTAGTTAGGCTTTGAACATCAAGAAGTGTATATTTCTGACCCCCATAGGGATATTGTTAGGACAAATTGTCTGTAAAGAAGGTATTAAAGTCGACTTCGCAGAAATATAAATCATCCTCGACTTAAAACCACTAATGAATCCAAAACAGGTCAGGGTACTACTTGGTCATACAGGATATTATAGAAAATTCATAATACACTATTCAGATATGACATACCCCCTGGAAGAACTGCTAAGAGAGGATCAGGAGTTCAAATGGACAGAGGAGTGCAACATATCATTTGAAAAACTAAAAAGAAAGCTAGTCGAAGCACCCATCCTAAGGTTTCAAAACTGGTCGACCAAATTCCATGTAGACATCGACGCATCAGGCCTAGCAATAGGAGCAATCCTAACTCAGTCATGGGATGATGGAATGGACTACCCTATAGTTTACAGTAGCAGAAAACTAAATAAATTTGAAAGAAACTATTCGACAACAGAAAGAGAAGCATTAGGAATGGTCTTCGCACTACAAAAATATTGACACTACCTACTAGATAATCCATTTATCTTTTACACCGACCACCAAGCACTAAAATACCTAAAAAATAAGCCTCTACACCATGGAAGAATTTGTCGATGGCTACTTCTATTCCAAGAATTTGAATTTGAAGTCATCGTCAGACCAGGTAAGTTAAATGTCGGTCCCGACCATTTATCCAGAATAGACACAAGAGAGGAACCGACAGGAGTCGAAGATGACTTACCAGATGCACATCTATTTCAAATAGAAGTATTCCCAACAGAATTGGAGGAAATAGCATAGTTCTTAGAAAACGGGCAAGCACCAGAAGGCATGAATATGAAGAAGAAACAGATCTTAGCCATGAAAGCTGCACCTTATAGCCTCATAAATTGATTCCTATATAAAATGGGTCTAGATGACATCCTCGGAAGGTGTGTACTAGAACATGAAAGAAATAATATTATGCATGAAGCACATTACAAACCTGCCGAAGGACATTTCCAAGCAGACACAACTGCAAAGAAAATCCAACAATTAGGGCTGTGGTGGCCGACACTTTACAAAGACTGCAAAAATTTTGTAAGCCAATGTGACAGATGTCAACGACTAGGTCAACCCCTGTCTAGTACAGAAATCCCCTTGATATCAGTAAACCCAAGTTTGACATTTGAAATTTGGGCTATCAACTTCATAGGACCATTTCCTGTACCAGCGAAAAGAACAGGTGCAAGGTACATAATAACTGCAGTTGAGTACGTAACCAAATGGGCAAAGGCAGAACCAGTTGATACATGTTCCAGTGAAATAGCTGCTAAATTTATCTATGAAAATATCATTACCATATTTGGATGTCCACTAACCCTAATCAGTGACCAAGGAACACATTTTATTAATAAAACTATTAAAACGCTAACAGATCAGTTCCAAATCGACCACCGTCGGAGTACAGCTTACCACCCTCAGTCGAATGGAGCAATTGAAGCATTTAATAAAAAATTAACAAAAGGATCAACAAAAATATGCAACACCAACAAAGACGACTGGGATGAAAAGATACATGCAGTACTATGGGCATACAGAACAACATACAAGCATTCAACTGATCAAACACCATTTCAACTAGTTTATGGACAAGAGGCAGTAGTTCCACTACAATTTCGACAACATACACCTATTATCACAAAGATTTTACATGTCGATGTCGAACAAGGAAGAAAGGACCGACTGTTGCAAATAACTAAACTAGAAGAACATCGACTAATCACAATACAACATCAGGAAATACAGAAACAATAACAAAAGGCATGGCACGATAGAAACATAAAAAACAAAAACTTGTCGGTAGGAGACCTTGCCTTAATATACAATAGTCGGGTAAAAGGAAAATCCAAAAAGATACATACAGAATGGATGGGACCCTATGTAGTCGAAGAGATACATGCTAATGGATCAGTCCGACTAAGGACATTACAAGGTATAGTATTTCGAAAACTTGTTAACGGTGTCCGACTAAAACGGTACAGAAACAAAACAAGTTTGAAAAAAACAAACAAACAAACAAACATATAACGACCATAATGGTTAAACAAAATCTATAAAAATCTAAAAATCCAAAAAGAAAAATAGAATCAAAATACATAGAGAAGTATGACAGGAAATCACCACTATGACAACTGACATCATGCCCATCGACATAACACCATTGACCATTTTCATGATCGACATCGGCCAACGACCTCGACAATCCCATCGCGCATTCATGACTACGAGTGCCAAAACCAAATCACCATTAACGCAAACTGAAGTGTTCATGCTGGACCATCACATCCACCATTAATACACCCATCGACAAAAACGTCAAATCCATCAACTATAAATACTAAACCGCCAAAGGATCATCTACCACATTTGAAACATAGAAAGCAACTTTGCAACCAGATGACTGAAAGCCAAGAATACTGAAGTAAAATCGACCATCAGACCGACAAGATGGCACCAAAACAAACTAGAGTTGTAGCCAAGGCCAAAGAACTACAGACTGCAGAGACACCATTAGTAAGGAGATTAAAGAACATCAAGAATGCTAAGGTTCAGGAGAGATCATGGACAAAATTATGGGCTGAGATAAAAGAATGGGCTTATGTCAACAAAAATCCTACTGCAGCTGCAGAGAAAATCAATCAAAGTACCATTGTAAATTACATCAACGCGCCTCTCATGGCCAGTTTTGGAGGCACAAAAGAAACCGTAGTGAAATTTATCATAAGCCATTACCACAACGGCATATTTTACTTTGACAAGCCGGTCGAAATCTCCAAGGAAGTAATCTACAAATTGACAGGTCTATCAAATAAAGGTGAACCACTACCAGTCAGTATAAACGAAGGACTAGTCGAGGAGCTAACAGGATCAACATCAGGAAAAGACTCCAAAGGGCTAATGATTAGCCAAATACAAGCTCGAACGCCGCAAATAGTGGCCAAAATCATAGACACTGCGCTTACACCGACAGGTCAAGGAAGCGACCTCAAACTGGATATGTTGGAGGCAGTGGATACCATTGCCGACACAGGAAAAATATACAGATGGTCTAAGTATGTTGCCGACATGGTCAAAGGCATATGTGAAAAATTCCAGGAGTCGAGAGGAATTATAAGGTTCCCATCCCTTATGTTATGGATAGTCATGTACTCCTTGTGCCTTGTTGGGGACAAACAGTTTCAAGAACTGATAAAATTCCATATGTGGAGATTCAAACCATTATCCTAGAATGGAACAATGAAGGAACTTGAAAAAGGAAAAGTGTTGTTAGAAAACTGGTTCCAACAGCTGAAAGTCCATACGACCAGATGGAGGGTGCCCCAAAACATCCGACGAAGTCTGCCCAAAAATTCCTACATCCAGTTAGAACTCGACCATACCGCGATATGGTACATGCAGGGCGCTAAAGCAAAGGCAAGGACTCTCGACTACCGTACCCGACAGTCGAAGAGATTTTTCGAGAGCTAGCTCGACAGGTGGGTACAAAACTATCGATACCAGCAAGGGAAAAAGAAATAGACCTCTTGATAGAAGAGTCGCTGACAGACTAGGAGAAGGAGGAAGATTATGAGCTCAACTTATACATCAACACATTTGTGTCAGAGGAGACACCGATCGAAGGCACCGGTCGACTACAAATCATAATCAAACCTTCGACAGGACAAAGGGAAGAGACACAATCAGAACAACAGGTAACCAATCCGGATGAAGAAAGCATCGTCTCGACTCAAGACCCAAGGGGAGAGATATATATTGAAGATCTAGAGTATGCTGTCACCAATGAAAACATAAGCAAATTGTCGAAGGAGATAGCAGCCTCAATAAAAAGAAAGAAAACTCAGGAACAGGAGCAGTGGAAAGGTAAGTGCAAGCTTATCATTGCAGATTCCTCAGAAGATGAGGAAGAACTGGCAGCCACGGCATGCGACATTATATAAGATGTCACAGCAAACAAAGTTCCGGTGGAGACCCGGTTCCAAAGATTTGTTGAAGTAGGGGCACAACAAGGTCGGCCAAAGAAGGCGAAAAGAACACACACTTCAATGGTTGAAAATGCTATAGATATTGTGTCTACACCTCCACCCCCGTCTCCAACCAAAATAATGCAAGAGCTAATTCCAGAACCTCCTTCCATAATCCCACTCGACATATGGAAGAATGCTATGTCAGAGACCTTGAAGGAAAAGTTTGACCGCGACAGAGACCTCCAGGCATACATTGAAAAATTTCCTGAGTTACTCACTTCGGCACAAAAGATCTCCACCAAATCCCCTTTGTTCGAAGTTGGCGGATCCATACTACCCACTCTCCAACCAGGCCAAGTACCCCAGAGGCCAAGGACTATGACAGTTATAAGTTTGACATTTCAAAGAAACCCTGACAAAGAAGCTGCCATTCTCCCAAGTCGGACTACATCTATCATCCCGACCATCCCCAAACCCCACCCACCAACCTCTGAATGGACCGGAGATGAGGAAGGAGAAAACATGGAGGAAATAAATCGAGAAATTGACCAACTATTTTCTGACCTTCAAGAAGATTCACCACCACAGATCCACGACCCGTCTCTCGACCATACCTCTGCCAACCCAATAACACCCGACCATTCACCAACGCCATCACCACCTCCCCCAAGCCGAAAACATGTACTCAAACCAACTGCACAAGAACCACCTCTTCCACAACCATTAGCGCCAACCACATCCACATCTGGACCCTCTGTATCCAACCAACCAGATGCACAACTAGCTGTAGCAGTTATCCAGCCGACCCAACCAAAAATACCATCAGCCACTGCTAGCCAGCAACCAGACAATCCAACTTTGACTCTTGCAGGTACACAGGTGCCAAAGCAAGCAGAGAAGCAAAAGCACAAAAGAAAGAAATACAAAAAGAAGAAGGACCATCAAGGACAGACAACAATGGTCCATATCAGTCAACTTGGGTCGACCATTGCAGTCGATGCAACCAAGCTAAGGGATGCAGAGTTAGGGAAACTTTTGGAAACACTGGAAATCGAAGCAAAGACAAGGATCCAGAACAAATGTAAGGAGCTCGACGATAACGAAAAATAACAAGTCGAGTTCCTTAACAAATGCAGAAACCTTGTGCAATTCGTGCTACCAGGACCGACAGAGGCCGACACCGATAAGCTGCTAGAAAAATATTATCAGCTATTTGAGAGTGTGGTGTCGATGCTACAGGCATAGATGCAGGACACAAGAGAGGAGCAGAAAGAAGAAACAGCTCGACTATTGATGCAACAGCATACAGCTTTTTCAGAAGCATACAAGGTACTGCAAGATCACATAAAGGAGTCGGTCATTACTGAAAAAGTACTATGAGACTGACCTGCTTATTATGAGCAAGTCTATCAGCAAACCCGGCAGACCCGACAAGAATTCCAAGCACTAAAGAAGAGAAAAAGCACAGAGGAAGCATTTAGAAGCACATTTGAAAATCAAATAGTGCCCGAAACAACCAAATTATAGAAGCAAGAGCGCCAAGCACATGAGTGGGTGCAGCAAGCAATTCCAAGTTTAGAAAAATTAGAGATCATCTTCCCACAGATGAAATGATTTTTTGAAACTGCAAAGGAAAAAGACCAGTTTATGGGTCCCGACATGGAAAGAATAGCAGAACTTTCCATTCAAGAAAAGATATCGATATTATCAAGTCTGAATACATTAACCATCGACATTCAAAATGTACTGCAAAGTTGGATGGAATTCCAACATCAGCTGGCAGTAACAGCTGAAGCAATTGTCGAAGTCTGTGTACAGAAGAGACCAACCATCAAACTTCACAGCCCATGAAGATCAAACACGGAAATACTACTTACGACAGGCAACGAAATTTTGGTACCTCCATGTTTCTTCGGGACAAAGAAATGTTTTGTTTGTGGGGTATATGTTGGAGGAGCAATTCGGTAAGCCAACTAGAACGATAGCCGACTTAGTCAATTAGCCGACTAAGTCGATCAGCCGACTAATTAGAGATTAGGTCGGCCACATAAAAGTCGTGTCGGTTGACCGAACCGACAGGTAGTTATTTCTAACTGTTTGTAATTCATATATATTAGGCTGTTGAGCCAGATGAGAACTCAGTTCAGTTCTCTGTATTGTATGGACCCTTTCGTTATAATATAATCTGTTATTCTGCCTACTTGTTCTTGTCTCTTGTTTATGCTATGTATGTATTCTTTTAATGTGTATTATTGGTAACCCTATGTGATCTATGAGATTACAACATATCCAAAGGGTTCCTTATATAGTGCTTCAATGGGGTAATGGAAGGTCAAATCCGAGCGATCTCAAGGCATATAAAAGGCCAAGAGACAAGTGACTCGAATCCACATCAAGGAAAACTCCAAAACTATTTGGCCTTTTGCACACATCCCGATGTACCTGGGTTTGAGGTTCAAATCCGCGTATATATGTGAGAATCAAAGGTACAAAAATGGTCCATGTTTTTAGGGATGATCTTGGAAACATCAAAGGTACAAAAATGGTCCATGGGGTCTAAACAGTTTATAGAGGGACAGGGAAGGCCATAAAGGTGTGATCCACCATGTGTGGTAAAATCAGTTGTAACAGATTTTGTGGATCCAATCCACCCACCTGGGAAGAGAACTGGTGCATGGTACATAATCACCACGACAAACTATTTGAAGAGATGGGCAGAGGCCGCACCAGTTGAAGATTGCACCGCTGCGACCGCAACAAGGTTCATATTTGAAAATATTTTGGTGCGGTTTGAATTTCCAAGGATATTGATGAGCGACCAAGATAGTCATTTCATCAACTGCATAGTAAGCACGCTGACAGAAGGGTTGTAGATACAACATAAGAAAATTACCCCATACCATCCATAGGAAAATGGAACAGTAGAAGCTTTCAACAAGATATTGGAGAATGCTCTTACCAAGGTATGTAATGCTAACCGTGATGACTAAGAACTGAAGGTTCCAGCATTATTATGGGCCTATCACACCACTTGCAAGAGGTTGAGGGGGCAGACACTTTTCAAATTTGTATATGGGTAAGAGGCAGTCATGCCTATGGAATACATTGTTCCCAGTCTACGCATCGCAGCAGTGACAGGAATGGATGATGAAGCAGTGCTAGAGGAGCATGCAACACAGTTGATACAACTAGAAGAGGACCGCTTTATAGTGGGTTTCCATCAGCGCGTTGAGAAGGATCAACAAAAGGATTGGAACGATCGCCACATAAATAAAAAATAGTTTCAACAAGGAGATCTAGTACCATTGTATGCCAGTAAGTTCATGAAGCATCAAGGTAAGTTACAAATGCATCGGTTAGGTCCATATCTTGACAATTCTATTACTTCTGGAGGCGCAGTTCAGTTGCACCAATAAGATGGAACAGTGCTATGAAAGATGGTGAATGGTAGTCGCCTAAAGCCTTATAGGACAGGGTTAGAACCGTGTAGTGCTTAATGCACCACATAGCAAAAAAAAAAAGAGAGGATCATAGACGAAGGGATGGTGCACCAAGAAGTTGTTGCATAAGAGTCAGAGTTAGTAACGCAAGTAGGATTTCATAAGGCGACAACTGTAGGGCTATGAGTGGATGTCACATAAATACTCAATGAAGACAGTTAATGTAGGTAAATGATGACACTTTTATAAGTGATGTGTAATGATAACAGATCCAACTGGTGCATTGGCAGAATCGGTGGTGGATCTAGGTAGTTAATAAATGATTTAGTCATGATGATGGAATTGACGTGATAATGATGACATTTGGGTTGAGCTAGTACTATAAGCAGAAGCCTGCTAGGGTTAGAGGACTCCATTGTGCGGAGTTGAACTATGTTAAGCTACAGAAGTTACCAAGTAGTCAAGAGGGATGTTGAGGAAATCTAAGAAGAGTACGGACGTTGCTAATGCCAGAAATGGTGTAAGATTCGTAAGTCAAGAGGAGAATTGATACGATATGTAGAAACATCCAGCCATTGTTGAGTGTTCGAGTGAGTGAGATTCATCGCTCAGACCAGTTGCAATTGAAGAAGAAGTTGCAAGTATGCGGGATATCTCGTCAAAGAAGAAGAAAGTGCAGAAGCCCATCTCTCCAATATCACAGAAGTGATGGACCCACTAGTACAAAAGCACTGATTTTTCCACGGAGGTTTTCCACGTTTCTTACTTTTTGGTATAAAATCCGATGTAATAGGAATGAGGCGTCACTGTATCCACGCCTAGCCGTCGATGTATCCACGCTTGGACTCTTATCCGTCACTGTATCCACGCCTGGACTCTTAGCCGTCAATGTATCCACGCCTAGCCATCGCTGTATCCACGCCTAGCCGTCGCTGTATCCACGCCTTGACTTTCTACCGTGAATTGTAAACATACTAACTTTTTACAATGCTAAACATACTGAGTGTTCAACCCATAAGGATGATAACCTTAATTTCAAACTTAAGATTATCATTCAAAATTAAAATTGATATCACGCTTGCAAGGAAAAATCCAAACTTCCCCGCCCAAAAAGTGGCTCTCGCCCAAAAACAATACAACGCAAGTCAAAACCAATAAAATTAATACCAGGAAGATATCACTGATCGAAGAAAGAAGTGGCAGCAGGAGAGAGCAAGATCAAGGATGAAGGGCAGTAAAGTCTAGCTACAAGATGCCCACCAAAACCAAGACAACGAAGCATCAGTAACCTGCATTCTATGGGATTGGCATGCCAAGCATCTCATCACTGCAGGGGCCAATAACACCATTCTAATCCATTCTTATCCTTCAACCTCATCCTCTAAACCCATCACTCTTCGCCATCACAAGGATGCAGTCACGGCCCTTGCTATCAACTCCAATGTGAAAAGTCTTGCCTCTGGATCTGTCGATCACTCTGTTAAGCTCTACTCTTATCCAGGTAAGATCTACCCATCCTATATGATCTACAGAATCAAAAGTGAGAAATATGAAAAATTAATCAACATTTTATTAGGGTTTTGTTTTGTGATTGAACAATTCAGTTATTCATAGGCCAAAATCTCTTGGAGAGAATTATAAATATGAATAGTGATGTATTTGTTCCTGATGGGTTTGTAGACAGGCCATTTAGGAGAAATTGTTTTTTTGTCTTCTATGGCCTGCATTTGATTCTAAATTAACTTCTCTTTTTCAGGGAGTGAGTTTCAGAGCAATGTAACACGGTTTACTTTGCCTATACGATCTCTGGCCTTTAACAAGTCCGGTGAATTACTGGCTGCTGCAGGGGATGATGAAGGCATTAAGCTAATTAGCACCATAGATAGTTCCATTGCAAGGGTGCTCAAGGGCCACAATGGCCCTGTTACTAGTCTTTTTTTCGACCCCAAAAATGAGTTCTTGGCATCTGCAGACAGTGATGGCACCGTCATATATTGGCAGCTTTCAACTGGGAAAATTGTACATACATTGAAAAAAATTGCACCGAATACAAATTCCAATCCGGCAGCAAGTTTAAATCAAATCAGTTGGCGTCCTGATGGTGAGATGCTGGCTATTCCGGGCAGGAAGAGCGAGGTTTCAATGTATGACAGGGATACTGCAGAGAATCTGTTCAGCCTCAAAGGTGGGCATTCAGATACTATTTGTTTTCTGGCCTGGTCGCCTAATGGGAAGTACATTGCCACAGCTGGGGCTGATCGGCAGGTCATGGTTTGGGATGCTGATAGTAGGCAGGATATTGATAGGCAAAGGTTTGACAATCCGATTTGTTCAGTTGCCTGGAAGCCCAGTGATAATGCATTAGCTGTGATTGATGTGTTGGGCAGATTTGGGGTTTGGGAATCCCTTATTGCATCTCATATGAAATCCCCTGCAGACGGTGCAGAGCGCTATGAAAACATGGAAGATGAAGACTCTTTCATGGCTGGATATAAAGAAGAGCTGGACGATAGTGTATCTGGAAGCCTGGATGGGATAGGAAATAATGATGACGATGATGATGACATGGGTAAGATTCCAAGGAAGATATTACAGAAGAAGCCTTCGGTGAAGGTTGAAAAGGGCAAAGAAGAGAGCAATGCAAAGGTTCTCAAGAGTGGTCAAGACTAATTCAAAGTAAAATCAGCAATGCAAGAAACATTTCAGCCTGGTGCAATGCCGCGGAAATCTGGGAAGCGGAATTTTCTTGCTTATAACATGCTTGGATTATACCCAGTCACATTCTATTCCTCAATGGTTGGAGCATGTTTTCACCTGGTCCTTTTTACTTGTTGAGTACAATTGTCATTTATGGATTGGAATTTGCAAGCTTGTCCTCTATGAAGTAAGAAGAAAATAGACATCTTGAATCCCCCCCCCCTCCGAAGAAAATAGACATCTTGAATATCCCCCACCCCCCCATCCAGCAGCTGTAGCTGTATATTTCCCTGAAAACTCAAAAATAGTAATTTCATTATCAAAGATATAGATCTAGTTGATGATCTGGAGTCAGGTAACCTATAGACCAGGACTGATCCTTCTAATGAAGTTAGGTAAAGGACTAACCCTGCTAGCTAGGTGAGACCTTTCATTAGCCTAATGAATGTAAGTGCCTTTCCTTTGCACAGTTCATTTCAGGTAAATGAAGCTTCTTACCCCGCCTGATGGACGTTTGGTTGAAAGCTTTGCTCCCAAATTCATAGCTAGATATAATGGGTAATGTATTGAAAGAGAGTATAGGTTATCCCTTGATCTAGGAAAATGTTTGCTTATCATTTACCTGTGCATAGAGTTGGGTTGTCCCACCCTTTTTCAGGGCTGACCTACTAATTTGTATATATATCATGTTCTGATGACATCAATGCAAATTAATCCCCTAGGAGTGAGGAGTGTGTACAAGCTGGTGTGCATGTGCCATGGGGGCAGGCTGGAAACTCTTTGTAAAATCACTGTCTCTATCATTGTCTATGTGAGTGACACCATGACACAAATCTTTTGATAGGGTGGGCTAATTGTAGATTTTGATTGATTTAGAAAATTTGGGCCTTGGGTGGCTTGAAGTGAAATCTCATCACT
>LPNX010107183.1:111312-189247 GCA_001517045.1 Pseudotsuga menziesii
ATATATTCAACAACAATCTGTAAAAGGTAGGGTGGATAATAGTAAATACAGATTGTAAGAGAAGATTTGCTGTGGCTGGCGGCCCTAACGGAACGAGTTACTTGGTTACAAACACACACCATGACAGATCTGTTGCCACGCCGAGATCAGAACTCTTATACGTTCTGCAGCAGCAATATTAGAAGCTAAGAAGACACACTGTGTGCTGTCCAAAGATTGTAAAACAACAGGCATACCTGCTAGAGACGGGTTTAGAGAAATGAAAAATCAAGACAAGGAATTTTCAAGTAAAAATCCTTTTGTTGACTCATCTGATTTATGCCAAGTTAAATCCTTGGGAAGACACATATCAGGTGTGAATGAGGAAGTTCATGCTCAAGACAAAAATGAAAACTATTGCTTTTGCATCGAGACTACAGCTCCTGACACTCTGGAACGGCATAAACTGAAGTTGCCAAAGATCAGAACTATAAGATTTACTGAAGAAAGCCCTAGAGATTCTGGCTGCATCAAAAGAGAAATAGATCGAGTTGGAAAGAAATCATTCTTTGCATCAGATGGAATCACCAGAACACATTCCATAGATAAGGGGGATGCTAGTAAGCCTTTAAGAAGAGAAATTGTGCATGAAATTAGTCATGCATTGTCTTTTGATGAAGGTGAGGAAGAGAAGTAATTATGGAAAATAGTAAGGCCTCTGCTACGAGGTAGATGCTCATACACTGAAGTTTGAACCCCTATTTAGTATTGATGACAAACTTTCATATTCTTAGTATATTTTTTCTAATGTTCATTGACAAGAGCATATTTAATGTAGTCTACTGCTTGTTTCATTATGCTGATAGAAGGCTTTGCTTAGAGTATATCATCTATGACCTTAATGTTATGGAGTTTGTCAAATGCTTTTGGGACTGCAATATATAGAGTTTGCTACAGTAAACAGGTATTAGAGAGAACGAAGTTATATTTAGTCTAACAACACTGTTCGTGATGTTTCCTGTCTTAGTTTGAGTAGCTGTCTCTTGTTTCCTTAAACGAGGTCCACATTCTTTATTGCAATTGTTGTAGCAACATCGACAGAATTTAACAAAGGCATGCTTGTTAACAAAGTCAGAGAACATGAGGTTTTCACCCCTGGCTGATGGGACACAACGCCTCATGAAGATTTAACAGAATAACTTCAACTTCCTATTATGTGTTGTAGAGATACTTTCAGCTTGGCCTTGTATAAGGCGAGTTGTGAAACATTTGAAATAACTGCAGATTCCTCCATGGAATGCCTTCTCTATAGTTTTTCCTAGTATCAAATTCAAGGCAGAGAATCCATTCTTTTAATTCCAACACCAGCCCCACTTCCCATCCGTCCCCCCCCCAAAAACATAGGCTTTATTTTCTTCAAAAGATTGGAGCAGATGGTTTAAACAATTTTGCAAGCTCCTTCACCATTTACTAAACATCATAATACTTGGTATGCTTACTGACCATAGTACATGTAAGCAGTCCAAATTAGGGCTGATATATTCCCCCTGTTTGGTGTTACAATTGCCACAGAGGGTTTCTTTCAGAGTTTTTAATTTTTATTCTCTTTCCACATGGTCCATGGTTTTGAATTCCCAAAGAAAACAAACTATAAGGGTGCAGTTGTTCATAAGGTGATGGCCATCCTATTTTGCCCCTTTATAAAATGGTTAATAAATGAAAATCTGCAATCTTTTGGATATGTGAGGTCTCATATGGATATGCTTATACTGTTAAGCTTGTTGGCCCATAGGTTATTGATTCTATTAAAAACATACATATGAATGATCAACTTAAGAATTAGGTTGCAACAGACTAGATTTCTCTTTATTTGCATGCAAGCTGTAATGCCAATCAAATGGATCAATTGCATTGCTTAGGGAACTCTAATGATTTAGACAGCAATCCTCAATTACAACTATGGCTGTTTGGATCAACTTCAAATGATTAGTTTGAGGGTTATGCTTTCTAAGTACAACATATGAGCAAATAAGTGCATTTGATAGCCCCTCTTTACAATCCATATGGATGTAATAGCATGTTTCCTGACCTTACATCATTTTAGGCATCCAGCTACAAGTACAGTATGGTATAGGATGATCTACCTACTTTAGTTTTGTGTTTCTCACAGTCAAGAAAATGTAGATTTTTTTTGCCACTGCTATTCTGAGAACTATTTATCAGGTAGATTATAGTAAAATAGTTCTTCTGTTGTCTCAATCCTGGTTCAATGATATGGTAGGATTATCACGTGCCACAAGTTTCAATCTATGGAGATGGGCAGGTTGTTAAGTAAGCATAACGATTTTATCATTGGTAGTTGTGGCTATATGTTTTTGAAGCCATAGACAGCTTGATTTTTATATGCAACTTCCCATTGTGTTACCTCCTAGCCCTCTGGGGCAATTGCACTAGCACCCCACAGATTAGATATGTTCTGCGTAGAGGACTTTAGTCAGTTAAATCAATTGATATTATTGTAGATGCGATGTTTTATCAAACATGTGTGTTCAAGAATCAATACTATACTTACAAGCCATAGATGATATAGTATAGACAACCATTATATGGTTAGACATTTTCAGTAGTGGTAACATATCTCAAACAGATCTTAAATGCATCATGTTTGGTCCAGCTATTCAGCAGTGATGACAGTAATATCGACAGTGGCTTGATTAAAGGATTATGACCTACTTCCACATGGAATTGGTCTTATGGCATTTGTATTTTTTTTTTAAACAGTTATAGCCGTGGATACAGCGACGGCAATTTTTAAAAAAATTTCACAGCTGTGGATACAGCGACAGCCCGGCGTGGATACAGCGACGGCTTGGCGTGGATACAGCGACGGCCCGGCGTGGATACAGAGATGGACAGGCATGGATACAAAGACGGCCAGGCGTGGATATAACGACGGCTTAGTCATTTAACGAAATATAGAACATTGTCGCTCTTGCGACGCAAATTAGGGGTCGTCTCTATTGCGACGAAATTGTTTCCACGGGAAAAAAAACAGTTAGACGTGGCAATATCCACGCTTTTCCATGGATATTGCCACGTTTTGCCGTGGCAAAATTGATCACTTGTACTAGTGACCAGAATGACCCCAAGGGTGTATGGAGAGGATATACCACAGACAGAGCCATTGAGCCTTGAAGTTATGGATTCTTCCGCTAGAGAAGGGGTGCTTGTCAAGGACATCCTTGGCTACCTCCCTCCTAGTCGGTCTGGGGTGCAAGTTAGGAAACCCATGAAGAAACAGAGATGGGCTGAAGTTCTTGACCCATTTGACATAGTCTACAAGAACAGGCAGTGGGATCATGTTCCAAGAGTCCAGATGAGTTTGAATGCAAGGAATGGCAAGGTTCTGAGAGCTGGAATGGATTTCAATGTGGCACGTGGGCTTCAGAATTTGCAACTACAGACCATTGTCATGGGCGTCAACAGAATATCCACCCATATGTTGGTATCCATGTAGTAAGTGGCCAACCAAGAATTGGCTGATAGACAAAATAATATCAGCGACTAGTATTTGCGGTCGAAGGAGCAAGTAGATGTCGTGCACAAAGAGGTTGAAGAATTATGTCGAGCTAAGGAGCAATTGACCAAGGACAAGGCATTGGAGATAGAGGTCTCAAATAAGACACATAAGGGGCTGCAGTAGTGAGTCATCGGTGCAAGGAAAAGGCAGCAGCAATGTAATGCATAGTTCGACGCATACTAGGAGCTTGGAGCACTACTATTGGTGAGAGCAGTTTCAGAACTCCAAGCTCGTTGAGTTCACCAACTTCAACTAGGCGTGGCTCGAGGGAGAGCCACAAGATTGTGTTGGGGGCCTATTAGAAGAGGTTTTGGGACAAGTCAATTACACGACACAATGAGTGTCGCGCAAGCTCAGAAGACACCGCGTAAGTGAAAGATGGCGCGCAAGACAGAAGATAGATTATTTTTGAATATTTTTGGTCACTTTTGTACTTTTGGACCATATTTTGTGGATATTGGTCGTTAGTTGGTAGAATCAGTTAGAATTTTGTTAGAAAATAGTCTAAGTGGACCATGAATGTAAAGGCGCAAGCCTATAAATAGAAGAATAATTGTAAATGTAGAGGAGGAGAAGGGAATATGAAGATACAGTCCTAGATCTGAATGAGAATTGAGAGCTTGAGACTCAATTGAACTGTTGTCCATTTTGAATCTATGGTTGATTGCGCAGATTTAGCATAAGACGGATGCTAATATGAACTATTGTTATATTTTATCTTTTATGTCTTTATATTTCTGCAAATCCAATGGCGAATGTTGATTGAATCTGCGACATGGATCTGTGATGAGACGTTTATTGCTTATGAATAATATTATAGTTTTAGATCTGTTTGCGCAAAAACATGGTTATTTCTATTATGAATGAATGATGCGATGAATATCCCTGTTGATGATGAAATAACTGGTCAGATCTGGTAGATAAGTTGTTGAATCGTCAATGCCCATAGTCCTCTTCTATTTGGTGGAAACTTGATTTCGTCAGCCCTCCCTCGGACATCTCGGGTGAGACTTCATCCGTTCCACCGGTGTTTCCGGATGAGGGAAAACTTGTCTAAGCCGGTGCTCGGGGATATCATGACGAGTTGAGTGTCGATAGAGTGGGAACCCCTGTCAAGAAGGTTTTGTTGGTTAGGGTTGCGCCAACACGAACTGGGATCTTGCTGCACCTTTTTAATAAATGTCCATGTTTCTTTGTCATTTTTCCATTCGTTCCTTGCTTCGACTATCCAATATGGTTGGATGATCAAGATAGCATAGAGTAATGCTTCAACATCCTCATTTTTGTGGAGAGTGCATCTACAACAACATTTTTCTTCCCCTTTCTGAAGATGATTTCAAAGCCATATCCCAACATCTTTGTCACCGGTATTTTTTGCTCTTCAAAATATAGCCTTTGTTCCAAGAAGTATTTAAGGTTACCATGATCAGTTTTAATCTTGAAATGTCTCCCTATAAGGTATGGGCGCCATTGCTTCAAGGCATGTAGTATCTCCAACATTTCCTTCTCATAAATGGGCTTTTTAAAGTTCTTTCCCTTAATTGGATGACTTGTGAAGGCAAGAGGGTGTCCTTCTTGCATTATTACAACTCCAATCCCATTTCCTAAAGCATTACATTCCAAAATAAAGGTTTTTGTGAATTCTGGTGTTGCCAAAACGGGAGCATTACACATGGCCTCTTTGAGTTGTTGAAAATATTGAGTTGCCTCTAGAGTCCAAGAAAATGCATCTTTCTTCAATAAAATTATTAAAGGAATTTCTATTCATCCATAGTTCCGAACAAATTTTGGTAGTACCCTGTCTGACCTAAGAATCCTCGAATATTCTTTAGGGTTTTTGGAATCAGCCAGTCCATCATGGATTTAATTTCGTTAGGGTCTACCTTGACACCTTAATGAGATACAATATGACCCAAACGCTCTACCTCCTTTATCCCAATGAAACATTTTGAGGGTTTTACATACAGTTCTTTCTCCTTTAGTAGTTGTAGTACCCTATCAACATGTTGAACATCTTCTTCCCAAGAATTACTATATATTAGTATATCATCAAAGAATACCAACACAATTTTTCTAAGGAAAGGATTGAAAATAGAATTCATCAAACCTTGAAATGTGGAAGGTGCATTTGTGAGACCAAATGGCATTAATAAAAATTCATAGTGACCTTCATGAGTTCTGAATGTTGTTTTTGGGATGTCTTCATCCTTCATTCGAATCTGATGATACTCTGAACGAAGATCCAACTTTGTGAAGACAACTGCTCCGTGTAATTCGTCTAACAATTCATCAATGACATGAATGGGAAACTTATATTCTTTGATGGTTATCTTGTTGAGCTCTCTATAATCAGGACACATATGCCATGATCCATCTGGATTGGGTACCATTACCACTAGTGCAAACTAAAAACTTTGTCTAGGCCTAATTATTACAGCCTTTAACATTTCAACAACCATATGCTCAATTTCACTCTATTAAGTGGATAACATTATAAAAGTTTCATATAGGTGGAATACCTTTGGGAATATCTTCAATTACCTTTGAATTCTTATTAATGAACTTTTGGAGATCTGGGGAGATAGGTTTGAACATCTAATGAACATAATTGTCCAACTACACCTTGATGTCCCTTTTTTAACAAATTTTTTATACCATTTGAGCTTATCACCTTGATTTGTTTTCATGTGATACCATTTAAATCATATTCTTTTCCTTCCCATGAAAATTTCATGAAAAGTTTTTGAAAATTAAAAGCCATTGTTCCCAATGATTGTAACCATTGGACACATAAGAAAACATCAACATCACCCATTGGGATAGAAATCGTTGGATTATTCAATACATATTCCCCCATAGACAAATTGATATCATGGCATTTCCCTAAGTAATTTATAGTTCCTACATATGCAATCATTACTTGGAACTATGGTGTTGGATATACAAATAAATTAAGAATTTTGGCTAATTTACAATGAATGAAATTATGAGTACTACGAGAATCAATCAACACTATTACCTTCTTCTTTTTAATGTATCCCTCAATATTGAGAGTTTGAGGACTGTTAATTCCATCCAATTCATGACAATATATGGTGGGAATAATTTATTCTAAAGTATCCTCTTCTATTTATTCTGAATTCGCCTCCTCTTGAGATTCTTCCTCTTTTTTTGGTTCTTCCTCTTCACAATCTATGTAGAATAATTCCTTCTCACAAACTTATGTCCCTTACTATACTTGTTATCATAATTAAACCATAATCCTTTTGCTCTTCTTTCATCTAGTTGTTGGGCTGTCAACCTTTGTGGTGTTTTAGAAGAGGGAACATTATTTTCTATGTATGTGTTGGAGAAGGCCTTTCTAGTAGTCATTTCTAAATTTTTACTTTCAACCTTCCTTTCCATCATGAAATCCTTCTATAGGGATGATGGTTCAAAGAGACGCACCTCATGTTTAATTCTATCTTCCAAGGTTCCAATAAAGAGATCTGACAAATTATCTTTTGAAATATTCTTCACTCTGAGACTTAGCTGCTAAAATTGTTTGATGTGCTCTCTAACTGGACCTTTTTTCTAGAGATTTACCAACTGGATAAAAAAGGTGTTTCTATTTATATCCCCATAATGTTCAATCAATTATTCTATGAATATAGACCAAGATATAATAGAGTCATTTTTATGGTCACAAAGCCATTGGTACCATACAAATTGATCAGGTTCTAGATATAAGGATGCAATAGTACCTTTTGCAAAGTGGGCACCTTGTGTAGATTAAAGAATTGCTCCATATAAAAAATCCACGTGATTGGATCCTTGCCATCAAAATTTATCATGTCAATATTGGGGATAAAGTAGTTCTATGGTACTGAATTGAACCCATGATGTTGTAGTGAATCATCAACTTTTGAGGACTCCAAGTTCCTGCTCTCTAATTGTTTTTCAATTTTCTCCAGACATGACTGGAATAAGTCCTCTTTTTCCTCCTTATCCTCTACATGAGGAATAAATCTATGTTTTATATCCTTCATTAACTCCTTCAAGTCTTGAAGATATTATTTTATATCCATCCCCTTGAAATCCTCTTTACTAGCCATCTTTTTTTCTAATTTGACTAAGTCATCAATTTTCACATTTTCTTTTAATATCTTCCAATTTGGACACTCTAAAAGATATGTCTTCCATTTCATCATATGTCAGGGATGAATCCTCTAAGGGTTTGAGTGGAGTGTGATTCTTTCCACTTCCTTTTGGTGGAATTTTGAACAACAAATATATATATCACCCTAGGGTTTACCACAAATATATCCTTCTACTCAAAGCTATTCAAATGCAAAATGACGTACCTTTTCAAACCCTCATTAGAATATTGTTTTTGGGATGACTTGTAACTGACGTAAAATTTGAAATTTGACTCCTATGGGTCTGAAACTTTGGCATGTGGTACCCTGATCTATCCTCTTTCCAATTACATAGGTATGACCTAATTTGTATTTTCCAACAACAATTTATTTCAAATATCCCAAAGCTTCTTATTTTTGGCCTATCCAGAAGAGTGAACTTGTACTATATGCCATGTGTCCAATATTTTGTTTTGGTAGCTTAAAATTCTATCACATATACTCTGGTTTGTATTATTTTGTATTCAATTTGTATCTTATATGCCTCACATATGATCTTTTTCTCTTCTAGACTAGGTTTTCGATTAGTAAAAAACCCTAGATTCCTTCCCAATTATCTCAGAACCTGTAAGGGATCAGGATCTGAATTTTAGAAAAGAGATAGCTCAGCTTGTTTTAAAAGTGAGGAGCATATAGATAACATATTGTATGCATTTTTTAGTAGGGTATCTTAGTATTCTTTATATTAGGAATATTACACATAGGTGGTTGTTGTAGGTGGGAGGGAACCTAAGTCAAATAGAAGTGGGCCTACTGGCATTGTTCTCAATATCATACTATATAAATGTCTCATTTTCACCTTCATTCACTTTATTAGTGAAGTTGATATCCAATCAAGTTAAGTGTTTGGAAGTCCCTTATTCATATTTCTACTTCTTTGTTAGCGATGGAAGTCACTACCATTTTCTAGGGAAGATTCGAGAGAGTTTTATTTTTACATCATTTCTTTTTATAGTCTCCTTTTAGGAATAGTGAGCCTTTTCTATTCCTAGCGTGTTCATTCCTCTTACATTTACTCTTTTCTTAGTTAGGTCCATTTTTGCACCCACTTTACACTTGTTATTTGATTAATCATTGATTTTAGAGTTAGTGTTATTGATTTGAACATTCTTCTCCCTAGTCTTATTTTGACCTATTCTATGGGTTTGTGGTATTTTACATGCCTATTAATCTGTCACAATAATCTAGGGACTAAAACATAGTCTCGTAAGAGATTAATAACAATAAGACATGAAAATGGTGCAATTGTGCTACAAAATGAGTAGTTGCTCTGTATATTCACATAAAGAATGAGTAATACAATCCAATGATCATGCTGCAAGCATGAATGAAAAATAAATTAGAATTCCCAAGGAGTTCATTCGAATTGAATGAGTGAGTCCAGCTTAACTGAATGTAATCCACAGTCAACACTCAAGTTAACCACTGATCAAAACCCTAATAGACTCAAATAAGCCCTAACTGAAGTCGGAGTGCAATAAATGACTCAGTTTAACTGAAAGTAGCTCAGACACATGTCACTGCAAGCTAACCAACAAGTGGTAGCGCATCAATGACTCCAATGAACCCCGATGAGGTTAATTGAAGTGTAACTGACCATCAGAAGTGGTTGGATGCGCCCCTGTTGACTCCAGTTCATTAAATAATCAATTTAATGAAGGAAGGTGCCTTCACTGCTCTGTTTAACTGATTATAACCATTAGTTAGCAATATAGGGCATTAATGACACTCAGATCACCCCTGGATTGCTCTAGTTAGCCTCACCAAATGTAGTAGAAGGCTGAGTTAGCCTCCTTGACTGAAGGTAGGCATGGGTGTGATCTTGCTGATGTCATCTAGTGCTCCTCTGATGTTATTAAGTCAATAAAAATTAGGATAGTGGTTTAAATAGGCCAAATTGACCAAAATGAGTGTGTATGGTGGTAAATGTCTCCAACACCCCCCCCCCTTAAGCTATACTCAGGAGGAGTAGAAAACATAAAATGCATAAAAATGCTAGGGCCCTGGAAACTAAGGCCATAGGTCACCATGTACAATACTGAAACTCAAACAATGCTCAAAAAACAAACTAAGTGAGGAAAAGAGGGAAAACCCAGTGGGAAAAACCCCCCCTCAAGCTGAACACTGAAGGTAGTCTGATCATCCTGATGGACTCACCCCCAACATTGAATGGAGGTAAGTGAACTTCTTTTCTAAAAATCTCTTGGTGAATATGTCTGCAATATGCTCATTAGTCGAGCAGTATTGCAGAATGATGGTCCTGTCATGCACTAGCTCTCTAATGTAGTGCATTTGTATCTCGACATGCTTGGTCCTCTGCCTGGTAACTAGATCTGTGGATATCTTAATAGCACTTTGATTGTCACAAAATAGGATAGTGGACAAAGTACTACCAAGATCAAACTCTGAAATAATTCCTTGCAACCAAATTGCTTAGATGCAAGCATTCACCGCTCCTCAATACTCAGCCTCCGCTAAAGATAATGCTATGGCAACCTGCTTTTTTATAGACCAGAAAATGGGGCCACCACCAAACATGAATACATATCCAGAATTATACTTCTGACCAATAGAATCACCTTCCCAATTAGAATCTATGTATCCAACCAGCTCTAGCTCGGAGTCTGCAGCATAGTGAATGCCGCAAGTCCTGGTTCCCTGAATATACTGGAGGATCCTCTTGGATACCTTCCAATGAAGATCATGGGGCTGCTGCATGTATCTTGATACAACATTCATGGCATAATATATATCATGCCAATAATGTGTCAAGTACAACAAGCTACCAATCAGCTGTCGATAAATAGTGCAGTCCATGGGAGGCGTGCTTTTTCCTTCTTCAAGGTTGATCCCTGAAAGGAAAGGGAATGGTGCAGGCCTAAATTCATCCATGTTAAAATTGAATAATAGGTATGATATGTATTTGTACTGAGTGACCATTATCCCATCATAATTTTGCTCAATTTCAAGCCCCAAATATTGTTTTAAGAGCCCCAAATCGCTCATTTCAAATGCATTGTGGAGAGCAGTTTTGATGGCTGAAATAGAAGCAATTGTGCTACCTATGATCAATAATTCATCAACATATAAAACAATAATAATCAAATGACCATCATACTGCTACATATACACATTTGGATCTGATCTACACCTTTGGAAGTTTTGTGACAGAAGGAAGGCATCCATCTTGGAATACCACTCTCTTGGGGCATATTTTAACCCGTATAGTGACTTCTTTAGCTTGCAAACCAAAGATGGATCAGAGATGTAGCCCTCAGGCTGCTTCATGTATATCTCCTTATGAATATATCCTTTCATAAAGGCTGAATTAACATCCATATGATGCACTCCCCAGTGCTTAGATGCTGAAATTGCCAAAACTAGGCAGATGGAGTCCATTTTTGCAACCAGTGCAAAAGTCTCATGGTAGTCCACACCTTGGACCTGACAGAAACATTTTTCCACCAGTATTTTCTTATATTTTCAGTTTCTTCCATCAGCAGCAACCTTGGTCCGAAACACCCACTTGCATTGAACCAATTTCCTTCCCGGAGGAAGACAAACTAGCTCCCAAGTAGTGTTTTTCTGAAGAGAATTCATCTCTTCATCCATGGCAACTTGCCATCTCGGATCCTTCCGAGCATGGTAGTAGGATTTTGGTTCTTAACTAATCATAAAATAACAAGTTTTGGACAGAAAATTATTAGGACAAGAGAGCGCAATACCTTCTCTTTGGAAATTAGACCGGGTTCTCCTTGGATCATCCAGATTTCCAATGTTATCTCGTGCGGAGGAGAGTGACTGTCGGGCCCATGTGGGAAGATGATTTTGTACTTAAAGTTCTAATTCAGCATATAATTTTTTCTGTACACTGATTTCAGAAATCAGAGGATCCAAAGCAGGGTCGTCACCCCCAATTTCATCATCCAAATATGAAGTAAAATATGAAGTAAATTCAGCAGTTTTCTCCTTCACTAGTTCCACCTCCTGAAGAGGCTCATCGAACTTGACACTCCTTTCGATGATGATATATTTTGTTTTGATATCAAGCAGCTTGAAACCTTTTGATTCATTAGTATACCCAATAAAAAGACATTATATTCTTTGCGGTTGCAAATCCCTTCTTTTATCAAGTGGAATTCGAGCCCATGCAGTGGACCCAAACACCCACAGGTTCGACACATCCGGCTTGTGTCTGAAGTATGATTCAAAAGTGGTATTCCCTTTCATAGATGAGTGTGGAACTATATTCTTAATGTATGCTGCAGCATGCATGGCTTCATCCAACTTCTTTGATTCCAACATATAGGTGGTCATCTCCTTGAGAGACCGATTCTTCCTTTCCGCTACACCATTCTGCTGGGGAGTGTAGGGAATTGAATGTTGGACCTGAATACCACTTTGGGAGCATATGTGCAGAAACTCATTACTGACATAATCCCTACCATTATAAAATCTCAAGATCTTGATCTTAATCCCAGAAGCATTCTCAATCAAGGCCTTCAGTTCAGTGAATTTTTCACATACTTCAGATTTCTTTTTGAGAAAGAAGAACCATGTGTATCTTGAAAAATCATCAATAAAAGTCAAAATATACCTTGATCCATTCATGGATGTGATAGGCATTGGACCACTGACATCAGAATGTATCAACCCCAAGATGCATGTAGCTCGGTTTTCCTTCCCCCGATCGAACTTGTGCTCAGGGTGTTTTCCAACCACACAGCCTTTGCAAATTCCAGTGGTTGCCTTGATGACTGGGAGGCCTTCAACCATGGATTTTTTCTGTAATTTCTGCAAATATTTGAAATTGAGATGGCCAAAACTCTCATTCCATATCCTAATAACTTTATTTCCATGGGTTAGCAGTGCGATGGGCTTTTCATCCACCACAAAGTGGGAAAACTCACAGGCTTTTGCATGATGGTTTGCAAGGCCTTTAGCAACAAGTTTCCCAGATGCAAGTTCCATTATATCAACATCATTAGGGATGAGAGATACTCTCTTAGGCACTCCTATATGTGTCATTTGATAGACACTAAGGAGATTTGATGCTAGATACGGTACATACAAAACATTTGAAAAAATAGCCATTCTCAAGATCAACCGTACCTTGTCCTTCTGAAATGATGGTGGAGTCATCTCCCATGTGGATGGGGATGGACTTGCCGGTCTCCAAGGATGAGAAGGAGTCTCTTTCAGCCATCATGTTGTTCGAAGCTCTATAATCAATCAAGAGTGCTTTGGACTTCGAAGTGCTTGCCATGAGGGCATGACCTCTTTCATGCTGTGGTTCCCTATCTTGCTGATCTCTCCTCCAAAATCTTTCTAGAAGATTGATGTGATTTCTATAAAGGAGAGAGGTAGCTTCATAAAGCTTCTTCTTCATGCAAGCATGTTTAGGGTGGAATCCCTTCCCGCAGTATGAACGCTTGACTTTTTCCTTTCCATGATGCCCTTTTCCTTTGTTCTTCTTTGAGCCTGAAGACTCATCATGCTGTTGGTTTTCAACTTTAGGCTTAGGAGCTTCGAATTTAGTTTTTGGGTTATTCTACTACTTTCCTTTACCCTTCAGATCTTTGGGCCTCGAGATATGGAGGGCTTGATCACGGGAGGATCTGATGATCCCCATCTCGACAAGCTTATCATGTTCACTTGTTAGGGACTCAAAGAAGGAATTGAGTGTAGGCATCTTCCATCCAGGGGTTGTGAGCTTCCCCACACAGAATGTAGAGACAAAAACTGAATAATCAGCTCCAATTTTGGAGAGTATGTCCAGGATGAGCTGATCATCCTCCTTCTCCACTTTGCATTGCTTCAACAGTAAGACAATGTGCTTGAACTTTGTGAAAAATTCATTCAAGGTCTCAAAATTGGAAGGCTGGAGAGACATCAATTCATTTTCAAGCTGGTAAAATATCAAATCATCCTTCTTTACATACAGGGTTTCCAATTTGTCCCAAATTTCCTTTGGAGTCTTCAATCCCAAAAGATGGAAAAGAAGATCCTAGGAAACAGAGAGGCACAAGAATCTGAATGCTTCATCCTTCTTGTTCAAGAATCTATCTTTGTCTGTCACAGAAGCAGGCTCTTCTTCAGTTTCCATAGTGACCCTATAGAGTCCTTTGGCATGTAGCTAGATCTCCATGTCTCCTTTCCATGAGTGGAAATCAAATGGAGTCAAAAGATCTACGGAAGAAGCCATCTGAATCTGTTGGAGCGAATGCTTTCACCTGTTAAAAGCCTGAAAATTACAACAAAAAGGGCAATGCAAGGTTGGACAGCCTGCAAATTTTAATCTTTAATCACACCTAGCATAGTCAATCAAGCAAGCTTGATCAACAAGTTCCTTACTTGGGGTATTAAGTGGTAAGCCTTGGCTTCTGGTGCAGTGCTGGATTTTTGAGCTATTGCTCAATTTTCATGCAAGATCTATCAAAAACCTTGTTTTTGAGAGATCTAAGCTTCATCCCGCCATGAGCTCTGATACCATATTAATCTATCACAGTAATCTAGGGACTAAAACACAGTCTCATAAGAGATTAATAACAATAAGGCATGAAAATGGTGTAATTGTGCTACAAAATGAGTAGCCGCTCTGTATATTCACATAAAGAATGAGTAATATAATCCAATGATCATGCTGAAAGCATGAATGACAAAGCAATTTGAATTCCCAAGGAGGTCATTCAAATTGAATGAGTGAGTCTAGCTTAACTGAATGTAAGCCACAGTCAACACTCAAGTTAACCACGTATCAAAACCCTAATTAACTTACCTGAGCCCTAACTGAAGTTGGCGTGCAATAAATGACTGAGTCTAACTAAAATTAGCTCAGACACATGTCACTGCAAGCTAACCAACAAGTGGTAGTGCATCAATGACTCCAATGAACCCCGATGAGGTTAACTGAAGTGTAACTGACCATCCGAAGTGGTTGGAGGCACCCCTGTTGAATCCAGATCATTAAATAATCAATTTAATGAAGGAAGGATCCTTCACTACTCTGTTTAACTGATTTTAACCATCAATTAGCAATATGGGGAATTAATGACACTCAGATCACCCCTGGAGTGCTCCAGTTAGCCTCCTCAAATGTAGGAGAAAGCTAATTTAGCCTCCTTGACTGAAGGTAGGCATGGGTGTTATCTTGTTGATTTCATCTAGTGCTCCTCTGATGTCAATTAAGTCAATAAAACTTAGGATAGTGGTTTAACTAGACAAAATTGACCAAAATGAGTGTGTATGGTGGTAAATATCTCCAACAATGCCACCATTTCTCCTTAGAGGTATGACTTTGAGGACATCCCCTCTTCATGAGAGTTACGATTAGACCATTATTCCACCCCAGCATGTGATAATCAAACAACCCTCCGCTCCTCATTGTTCCCCTTCAGGATCATCATATTCAAGTCCTTGATAACCTAAATCACCAAATTATCCTAAAACGTCTATTTTATTTGGAAATACAACTTTTAATATGTTTGGTGATTCCCCTCCTCCTCTTCCTCCTCCTCTCCATAAAGGAAATCCATCTAGTAGAACCATCAACTTGAATGTCAGTGGTCACACCTCTTCTGACATCCCTATTGTCATCCTCCAATTCATGGCTAGTATAAACTTCCGCAACTTGGATAGACTAACCAATTTCCCCAGTCAACATGACCCCATGTGGCCCCCAATTCCCACTAAGTTTCCTTTGGACATTCCAAAATTCAAAGTTAAAGTAGGAGAGGATCCCCAAAACCATATCATGTTCTTCCATTTATGGTTCTCTTCTAACAACATTGTTGGAAATTCCATTAATTTGCATTTACTCTAGATGACCATTACTAAATTTTATGTTAAGTGGTATATTAAGAAACCATCCATGATACATTCTAATTTTGTATCCTTATATTCCACTATTTTTACTGTATTATAGTAACCTATTCACTATGATGAGGGAATATAAGTCATTTTTTCATGTCATTAGACATCATCCACCGATATTATGGACCACATCCATGAGTGGAGACAATGAACAATATTTTTGAGATTAAGCTTTATGATTGGGCCTTCTTAGAATGGTTATTGAAATCTTTTCCCCCCCCATCAGTAAAGATGTCGGTTCTAAGCATACACAAACTAAAGAGGAAGTAATTTTAAAGGCACGGTGGTATAACCTTATTCATGCTCAATCCAATCACTTATACACTCATCACTTATGCTTTCCTTAGCGACTCCACACTTCAATATCATTTGGGGACATTCCATTCCATGGATGGGGTGACTGGTGTTGTGGCATCCAACTAGAACCCATTTAACCAATTACCTATCATTATGAGCAATAATTTCTATTGTAATCATCTGAGTTTTAAGCGCTCTAAAAGAATTTACTTTTAACATCCTACTATCCTCTAGATCCTTCATGTGTGTCCTCTCATGTAGGAATGAATACTTGTTAACTAACTCCTTCTTAGGCCCCCCACATTCATGGTACCTTGTGGAGTGCCACTATGTGTGGTAGTATTTTTACAAAATATGTGGGTCCTCCAACAATTAATCCTTACTACCCATTCCCTATCCCTTTGCTAGGACTTCTAGTCTAGCCACATTCCCTGACTCCCCCCTTCCATCATAGGAAATTTTATGCTCAATAGAATACTCCAGGGATGATTTTAAGAACTCCCCCTAGATTTATATGTATAAAAAATGGGTGAATCCCTCTGATATATAGGAAAAATTGAATCCGATTTTATCAATAATATAATATGTATATACAAAAAATTTGACGAATCTTTCAATTTATTATATAATGTTCTAAAATCTTGGGGAATATTTCACTGAGTTAAGATATTGTAAAATATTGGTGAATCTTTTACTAAGTCGTAAGATATTGTAAAATCTTGGCGAATATTTAACTTCATTATAAAAAATTGTAAAAAATGGCGACTCTTTCACTGATTTATAAAATATTGTAAAAATAGAGGAAAAACAACATTAGTCAAATAACATGAATCACATCATCAGCAACAGAACATGTAGACTTACGAGTCACAACTAGAAGGTGTCAGTGAAACACAAATGCACTGACTAGATTCAGGGCAAGTGGGGACTCCACTTGTTATCTTGTCCCTTAATGGTCTAGCGGACATGTGGGGACCAGAAATATTGACAAAATGATAAACTGATTGAATCAGATATTATGCTCGATCTTGGCCTCCACTAGCCAATTGTAGTCATGGAGGCTAATACAATTATGCATTGTAATTATTCCAATTGATTATTGCATTAGATGAATGTTGGTCTCATTCCAATAGGTATCCTAATATAAATGCATAGGAACCTAGTGCATAGACCATTTTTCTCTTCATTTAGCTATGTAGATCTCATTGTTTTTTTGAATAACGATAATTATTTACAAATAAAACATACAATCAGCATAAAACAATCAAAAAAGTGAAGATAATTAATTCATGAAACTAAAAGGTAATAAAAACATCTTTTCTCAGACCCTGAATTAATGGAAATCGACTAAACCCAATATTGATTCAAGATACAACAAAGGGTTAAATCAAGCATCAAATAAGAACTTGAAGCATTCAAGCGACTAACACAATATTTAACCAAAACACACACAAACTTCAAAAATCGACAAAATGCTTCAAACAAAATCAATAAATAAACCATAAAATTTTGTCAAGATATTCATGCTAAATACCAACATGGTTTCATGTACTTAAATGAGCCCATTCTTGCTTAGCGAAAGTGTTGTCAAATTAGTTATTTATCTTTTAATGTTAGGGCACTATCTATGTGAAGATATAGTTCCTAGGCCTATATTTCTCAAATTCCAACGTCATTTCCTGTCACATACAAGAAAGAGACAACGTAAGAGATAAATATCAAACCATCAATCTTAAAATAATTTGCATGAAGGTAATGTAGCTCAAATCATCAATGCTACAACAAAAAGTACAATGTAGAATCTATTTTTACCTAAAACACAACCTCAAATTCACATACAGTGTTAACCAACAAGGGTACATGGAATGCCTAGAACAAAATAAGAATCAAGAGTACATCATGTGTATTATATCATATACAATCTTAGGTGAAATCCATTTTCCAATTCATGTTCTGGACCTGGTCCTCATTTTCGACATTCTAAAAATGAACTTCTTCAAATGAACTGTCATTATGATCATCCAAAACATTATGTTCCATATCAAGTTCATTAGAGAAATTTGTGATATTGTTTTCTCCATTTCTTTCATGATTTGAATGTGAAAGAGATAATGCTCTTTCATATGGAAAATTGTCAACCTCATACTTTGTTACATATAATCCTAAGCATGTATCCACATTTTTATCAATCTTGTTCCTCAACTTTGACTTCAAGAATGATAGTGCACTAAACATGCTCTCATCCTCCACTGATCCCAAAATCATGGTTTGATATAAATCCACTAATTTGAAATATTTTGGCATTCTTTTCCATAGGACTTCGCTGCCACTGAGTTTAGTACAAGCACCCTAACCACTCCAAACACAAATCCCTCAATATCATACTTAGGTGGTGCTCTTTTTGAATCTAAGTGTTAATAAATTAGATGGTCACATAACCATTTCCACTGAGTGCACATCTCCAAGAAACAACCCAAGTAGAGTGTCTTACATGTTCCAATGTGGGTATGCACATTCCCACATGTGAAAACTCATCCACTCCAACTATTTTCATGCAACATGTCTTCCCTCCTAGCAATGCATCTCCAATTAAATGTGTCATACTTGTCCACGTGTCAAAAGTAGATGAAAAAGTTCTACAATATAAAAACTCCCATCATTGAGATTCTCTCCCATGAAACACTCTCTCACTAATTAAATTTTTCCTCACACACTAAGTGCTCATAAAATTGAAGGATAATGTAGAACAAGTTCTACGAAATCAGACCAACAAGTCCATTCTCAATGCTAAATTGTGTCATTATCCAAGCTACTAGTTAATAGTCACCTGTTGGCTCAAACCTCAACCAACAAAACCCATTCGATAGGGGTCCCACTTTGTCGACACTCAACTCGCTATGATCTCCCTAAGCATCGGCCCAGACAGGTTTTACCCTATCCAGCAACAGCCACAGAGCGTTTGAAGTCTCACCCGAGATTTTCAAGGGAGGCTGACGGAACCAATTTTCCACAAAAAGAAAGGGGATCATGGGCATTGGAAATTCATCGACTTATCCATTAGACATTCACATAACCATTCACCATTCAGATCACATCATCCATTTATCATAGAGATAATCATGCTAATTGTATAAATAGATCTAGATAGAGTATATCATTCATAAGCATTACACATCACATCATAGATATAAATTGCATACATTCATCATAAGGTTGTAGGAACAAGAAGATAGGAAGAGACAAAAGAATAACATTTCAGATCAACATCTCTCTCATCATATTAGTTTCTGCACAATCAACCACAGATCCAAAGACAATAATTCGCCAGAGCTTGAACTCTCAATTCTTCCCTCCCTTGATCACATCAAAACTGGATCTAAAACTTTCTCTTTCACAATTACAATTCTTCTTCTATTTATAGGCTTGTGCCTTTACATTCATGGTCCACTTTAACTAAATCCCAACTGATTTTCTAACTAATGGCCAATATCCACAAAATATGGTCCAAAAGTACAAAAAGTGACACAAAATATTCAAAAGCAGTCCATCTTCCGCCTTGTGCGCTATCCTTGTCTTGCGCGGTGTCTTCTGAGCTTGCGCAGCATCCGTGATGCTGCGCAACTTACCCCAACCCTTTTCCAACAATCCCCCAACACAGTATTGTGGCTCACCCTCGATCCACATCAGGTGGACATAGTGTATTGGTTGATTTTAATCTTGAAGTCTTCGTATTGCTAAGAAATTTATGATACTTGCGTCTTGATTTTCTCAGCAAGGTCTTGACATGCAAGCGAATCCTGCTTTAACAGGTCCTCCACCATCTTGGCATTGACTTCTTTCTTGTCATCCTACACATTCTGTAGCACAGCGACTAATTTTCCCAATAATTGCGATCCAATTTCTTGGAACTCGTCAAGCTAGTCAGTGCATTTCCATTGTCACTCCTGTTCCTTTGCAACTCAGTTTCTGCAGACCACGTGATCAACACAAGTGGAAACATTGTCATCAATGATGTCTTAGATGTTTCCAACTGGTTCTCAGCTTCCTGAAACTACTTTGTGAGTTGCTCTAACTGCTCACCCTGAATGAAACTACACTAAAATTGTGTCGTTTCCTCCGTGATATTTTTTGCCTCCTGCTCGGTCTCTTCAAACTTTGCCACTATCTCATCAATGGCACTCTTCCATTCTGCAACCTGCTCTGGTGGTGTGTCTGAGTAAACCATAGCATTTAACATGCTATTGTCCAACTGGATCTGCGAGATGACTTCTACCAGTCGCTTGGCCTTGGTGACTGCATCCAAATCTGTCATGCTTTCATGGATATACTGACAGCCATTTGTAATGGACTCTTCTACATACCCCTGACTAGTGAAAAGTTGTTCCTTATCAACAACAAGGCGGTTTGTTTCTTTCTTCAGTTCTATTATTTATGTCGTGGCCTTTGTCTTCAAATATTCCTAGGCCTTCTTTAGCGCCTCAATTTATTGCGCAGTGGTGGTTGTCACTGTCTCCTTTGCCTAACGCAATTCCTCGACTTCTTTTTCGTAGCATCTCTTCTTCCACTTGTGACCACAGGTAGTGGTCACTGACTTCCTTCTGTCTATCAGCCAACTCCTGGTTGATGACCTGCTGCATGTGGACTAAGGTTCGGGTGGACATCTTATTGATATCCACCATGTTGTTCTGCAGTTGTTGCAGTGTGGATTTCACGTCTTCTTTTCCAACATCGATTGCAGTCATGGGAACCTGAATGTTCCTGGCCCGCGGCTCAATGTTAATCAACGTGAAATCTTGCACAGCTGCATTTTCTGATCCTCTTCGTGAAATAACATTATAGATTGAATCTAACTTGGTGTGTACCTTCAAAAAACCTTCTTGGGAAGACCTTCGCATTTCTTTGGCCGCGGTATCAGATGAATCCATGACAGCCTTAATAAGTCGTTGTAGTTGTGCCTCCATTGCATATCTGGCACTACTGCTTGCATCCTGTTCCATTTGCTTCTTCGTACTTATCTCCTGAATGATACGTTGTGCCTCAAGGTCAACCAGAGTTTCTATTGATGATTTGCCATCAGAGTCATGGTGACTTTGCTGATTAGCTCCTCTTACCGGTTCCTCGGGTGCATATTTCGGTGGTCCTATTGATACTTTGCTGGTGCTAAAGGGATCCTTCCATGCTTCAGTCTAGTCCTCCATCACTTCCTCCAATTCCTCATCCATCACCTTATATGACATCGGTATCCACTGCTTATCTGGGTCGCAACAAGCCTGAACCTGGATGGTGTGTGGTCCTATGGTGGACCAGGAAATCCTCCTATATTTACTTACGGATTCATTCATTAGCCAAGGAACTTTAACTACTACCGCTTGTAGTCCCTCCCAATAGATCCAAAAGTGTATCACACGGTCCTCTTATCGACTGGGCTCCTCTACCCACCACAAATTTTGATACCCAGTGCCTTTGCACACCTTAACAACTTCAACATCCATTCTTTGATAGTCATTTGGCTCCATCCAAGCCACTAATGCAATCAATATCAATAGCCAGTTGTATGTGAAAGGATGCTCTCGGGCCTGAACTGCAACCACGTCCTCAGCCAACTGGTTCAACAAGAAAAGGGACCAGTTCATTTTCACCCCTTCGGTGCATTGTTGCGCACATGCAATCACCCTTGAAGTACACTGGATGGGGCGATTCTAACTAACAATTTTTCTAGCGAGAATTCATGCCCCAACGCGAACTGCATTCTCGTTGATACTGTCTATCTGGCAGGCCCTTTCGTCATGCTGCAAGTTGAACCTCTCTTTCAACCTTGCAGCGAGTCATTTATCATTGTCTCGGCCCTTAAAATATTGCGATGGGTCTAGCTCATCCTTCGGTAACCCTGTAATCTCTGAGATCAAATTTACTGTGATGACAATTGTCATGTCTAGCCACAGTGTCCCTTCATGATAGCAGGCCAACAGTTTCTTAACGCATGCATTGGCTTCATTCAACCTCCCAAAATGTGGCATGTTGATGAGCCCTAGAAACCCATATTTATCCAACCCTTGCGCCCATGGCTGCGGAATATGCACTATGGGCCCACCTGCAACCGAAGGAAATGACTCGTAGGGCTCATTCGCTACATCCTTCAGCAGTAATAGATCATGATCCTCGTATTTCATCTTCATCAACGCAAGGACAATCTCGGTGGTGCACACCATCCCTTTAAGCAGTGGCGACAGTTTTGGCTGGTACTTCTAATTCTTTTTTAACCGTCGGGATTTAGCACCAGGTTGGGTGGGAGCAATGTAACCCGAAATATCTTTTACAGAGACCCCGATGTGAACCATTGATTCTATAGTGCCAGAGCTAGAGGGTCCCGTCTAGGAAACTGCGTCTTCTTGTGCTCTCACTGATGTCTATGTTTGCCTCTTCGTTGGCACTAGGGAGTTGGGATTCTTCCACCGTCGCTACTTCATAAAGATGGAGGATGATCCAACCTGCATACGCGCAATTTCTTCAACAATGGAAACTATTCTAATGGGTGAGTCCCTCTCGCTAGAAATTTATACTGCATCGGGGTTACTCTACATCATGAAACACCGGCCCATAGTCCTGAGACAAACTCTCCTTCACTCTACAACTCTCACTCTCTCTAGATAACACTGGAACTCACTTCTTCAACACTCTTGCAACCCAATTGAACTCAATGGTGCTTCCAACCTGCATCGAGCACCTTCTTATAGCATTCATTCGATCCATTGGCCATCATTACCACATCAATCGCGGTCATCATGACTAAATCCTACATTAATTACCCAAATCCATTGTCAATTCTGCCAACCCAGCGATGGATCCACCATTAATACATGTCGCTTCAACAAGCGTCGTCAGTTAACTATCTTAACTGTGCTTAATTTATTATTGATTTGACTATGTCGCGAGCCTATAGTTGTCACGACAGAGCTTCATAACTGCGATACTGACTCCTATGCTTATGTAATCCCTTCCTTCAGGCGCGCCCTCCCTCTGGCTATCTAATCCCCCCTTTTTTTCTTTTTTTTCATTGTGCAATGCCTTAATCACTATGCAATTCTGACCTTGTCCTGTAGGGCTTCAGGCGGCTACCATTCACTAGTTTTGGCAGCATCGATCCATCTAATTGATCCAATTGAACTACCCCCCAGAATTAATTGAATTTACAAGATATGGACCAAGCCAATGCATCTGCAACTAACCTGGATGCTTCAGGAACTTCCTGTCGTATAACAGCACCAAATATCCTTGTTGAAACTGCTTGTTTTTTATATGGCGATCATGCCAAGCCTTCTGTCGATCCTTCTTGATGTGATGATGGAATCCTGCAATAAAGTGGTCCTCTTCAAGTTGTATCAATTGCGATACACACTCTTCTAGAGCTTCTTCATCATCCATTCTTGTCGCGGCGGCAATGTGCAGATTGGGAACAATGTATTCCATAGGCATGATTTCCTATTTCTCATACACCAATTTGAATAGTGTTTGTCCTGTCAGTCTCTTACAGGTGGTGCGATATGCCCACAAACTGCTGGAATATTCAAATCCCAGTCATCTCGGTTAGTGTTACATACCTTTGTGAGTGCATGTTCCAAGATCTTGTTGAATTCTTCCATAGTCCCATTCCCCTGCGGGTGATATGGTGTACTTTTCTTATGATGGATCTTCAATTATTATTTTGGTACTCTGACTGTGTGATTGATAAAATGGATACCCTGGTCGCTCATCAATATCCTTGCGCATCCAAATCTCGTCACAATGTTGTCAAACATAAATATTGTTGTTATCGCAGCAGTGCAGTCCACAACTGGTGCACCTTCTTCCCATCGTGTCAAGTACTTTGTTGCTGTGATTATGTACCACACCCCAGTTCTCTTCCCAGGTGAGTGATTGAGCCCACAAAATCCACGGCCCATTTATCAAAAGGTTTCAAACTTACCTGCGGTAGTAGTAGCATCTCATCCCACCGCGATGGTTTTCTGATGCGTTGACAGACATCGCACCTTTGCGGATAATCTATCGCATCATTATGTAGAGTGGGCCACCATCTGAAGCACCTTTCTTGCAGTAGCACGATCTCCATAGTGTCCCCCAAAAAATCCTGCATGCACTTCCTCTAGTATTTGTCCTTGTTCAAGTGATAGGACACATCGGCGCAAGATTTCATCAAGTCCCATCTTATACAAGTTCCCAGCAATCAACTAAAAATCAGAAGCTTTAACCACCAGTTTCTTATTCTGACTTGTTGATAATTCTTCAGGTGCGATGCCTGTCGCAAAAAACTGAATGATTGGAGCATAATATTCATCTTCCATGTCAACTCTGAATAGTTGCGCATTGAGAAGTCCATATTCAATATTAGTAGGCTCTTCACCTGTCTCGATTCTAGACAAATGATCAGGGCTAGCATTCAAGCGACCCGGCTTCACCACGATTTCAAAATCAAACTCTTGGAAGAGAAGTAGCCAGTGAAGTGATGCTTCTTTTATAGGTCTTTTTACAGGTAAGACGTTTTGTAAACCAGTTTCAGGATCAAGACTAAATTATCTCATCTAGCATAAATAAAATGCTAGTATATTTGTTTAGTTTACAGCTTTGATCAAATAAAGGAGGTATCATCGAAACTATATAATTACTTTTTATTTACTTGCTTGTAAGCGTAAGTATTTGGAAAATCCGAACATAAATCTAGATGTTCTTCTACCTAGATTCGACTATAACTTTTTCATCATACTTTCATTTATCTATTATCATATTAGGTCCTATATACAATTCTAGAGAAAGATAAATTTGCATACTACGTCATTTGATACATTATTACCTGTTACCATGGTAATTCATATGTATTTGTCTCAACATATATTCAAATTTTATATAAACTAGAAAAACCTAAGTCTAGTTATAGTTATAAGGTATAATGGTTGACATTCATACATACATGGAACTAATGATTCAATGCAGAAAATAGTTATACTAACTACTTAGGTATTTACCAGGTGGAAATGCAATAAGATGAACATTATATCGTTAAACAAGTAGTATTACTGCTTTGTTTAAGGAATGAAGAGATCATTTCCTGAAGAACCTATATAACCTAGCCTTTTCATGACCTTCATCTCACAAGGAGATATTATGTAAAAATTATTACCCTATATAAACAAAACTAAGCTATAATACTCTTACCAAGAATCATGCTAAGTATCTCTATACTTGCAATCTTATACTTATAAGCATTTTTAACCAATGTAATATCATAGGATTTCGAAAACTCTTTTTGCAAGTCCTAATATTTATCATAAGGGTGTTTGTTTATAATGTTAACAAGGTCAAAAATCTTTTGCAGGCATCGTTACAAGTGTAAAACTCCTGAACTATAGAGAAGACCCAAAATATCGAATTCGAAGTGGAGTACACGTGGTTGATAGTTAGTGGCTAGGGTTTTGACTTTTGTAACCTTACTATAAATGTCCCCAAAACCATAAATTCTCACATTTACCCTATCTTTTGCTTTGGAGAGCTGCTGCAGGCTCATGGCCTCATGGCCATTGATGCCATTCCTTTATCTCTGCATGTAATTCTTCATTGCCATTGTTTACCTCTGTGTGTGAGGTCTTCGTTGCCATTGCTTACCTCTGTGAGAGCTTTCCTCCGTGTGTTGTCCAAATGTAACTTTGTCTGAAATCACAGTGTACTCTCGGTTTCGGTTTCGTCTTGGCCTTGGTTGTTGGCTTATACCATCTCGTCGAGGTGTTGTCTTACTTGCCTCTCTTGTCCAATTACTAGGGTAAGAGGGTTTTCACTTGGCTGAAAATGCTGTAAAATCCAACCTATTGTGTGGCCAAGGGTGATTTCTCCAAGTAAAATTGTTTTGTTCTTTTTTTTTATGCAGTAGTTGTAAGATTTCATTTTTAATACTGAAATTTCTTTTAAATAAAGACTTAACATTCTCTATTTTACAATGCTGGTATTTCTATAGGTGTTGCAAGGAACTGGGTAGCATAAACTGCTTTAGGAGGGAGTTCTCCACGCTACTCAACCAACTGGTAAGCCTCCTTTCTTACCTGACGTTCCTTCTGTGATGGGTTTGGGGTTTTTGGATGAAATGGTTTCACTGAGTTCCGAAATCTTAAGAAATGGGTGTGTTTTGATTTCTTGTGGTTGTAAAGGCCGTAAGGCCATGGACTGTTTTACCGAAGAATTTGTAAATGCCATTGGTCGTAGCTTTGTTTAGCTAGGTTCTTCTATATTCTTTAACATAGGATTTGAAATCTTTTATATTTTGTCTAAACTCTGAATTCTTTACTGTGGCTATATTTTAAATTGTTTGTTTTGATAGGCCATGTGCCCGTGACTTTGAATGTTCGATGAAATTCTTGTGAAGCCATTCGGTCGAACTTGGTTTACAATACATAATTTTTGGGACATGCCATTAAACCAAGACTTCATTCGAAACTATTGTGATTTTATTTTTAAAGTAAGTTAGGGTTTTAATTCGCAGGCTTGCTTTAAAAAAGAATATAGATAGTTTGGTTTTGAAAAAGAACCTGAGTTGTTTTTATACATTTTGCAGTCTTTCAGGAATTATAATATTCGATTCTAAGTTGTTTATAATGATTAATTTTGTATTTTATTTAATATTAACTTAGGATTTTCCTATTATGATGTGAAAGTAGAAGAAAAGAAATTCTTCTTGATTGTAAGGTTCCACCCTGGTCTAGATTTATTATCATAATTTTAGATTTTAATTTATTTTTAAAGTTAATATTATAACTCTGTTTATTTTTAGTAGAATTTCTACTCTACTGTGTAAAATCAATTTGGTTTACTTTATTTGTCTTTTCTTGTTTTATTGCAGTATATAAATAATAAACAATATATTAATGTTTTCTCTAAAATTTTCTATTTACTATAAGGCATTTATGATATAGATAATTGCATTTGTATAAATGAAGAAATTTTGCTTAAAGAATTTGTGGATAAAACTGCAATAACCCTATTCTAGAAAAGAGAAGGAAAGGACGATCATAGTTGACAATTTCCCTATATTATGGTTTTGTATAATTTTATTTATTTATTTTAAAATATCTGCAGAGTTAATAGTTAACTGTAATGTGTTTAATGTTTGATCCTTAATTACAATAGTAATGAAATTACCTATGTATTAATGCCAAACCTAAGTGACTACTATACTTCATTTTTACTGTTTAATGGCTATTCCTACTTATGCTATTTTTATGTTCTTATAATATTAAATAACTATGTATATTTATAATTTATTAAACTTATAAATAATAATTATTGCTATGTTAAAAGAGCACCATTACACAAACTGTACTATTTTTTTTAAAGATATTTCTTTAAGTTGGTTTTGTTTATGTTTAAAATAATGTATTCTAACTAAGAAAACTTCTGAAATAGAGAATCTTTCTTCTGATTATTCCTATAAAGAATATGTAGAAAGTAAATAAACATAATCCTACATTCTTCATTTGATTTATCCATCAGAATTTAATCTAACCTATTGTACTAGAGTACTACCTTCTTGAAGGTGTGGAAAAATACAGTTAGGTCATTTATCCTTCAGTAAATTTGAAATTACTCTAATCGTTTATTCTAATCCACATCTAATCAAGAATTCATCTACCTTTTCACAGTAAAATATTTCCTTTAAATAATTCTAATAACAGATGAAGCAGACACATAACCATATTATTTCCTAAATTCATTCCTTCTTGTTCCTAAGCTTGCATAGAGAAATTAGAAAGAACATGTAGAACCTAGAAATGTAGCAGAGGAGACAACAACTTAAGGAGCCTATTTCTCCCAACCAACTCCTGAAGATAGCTGAATTGCAAATCTTAGGACCCTCGAGCCCGTATACTAGTCCACCTAGTTGAAAGCACTGGCTGAGAAAACTGGTTTAGAAACCTCTGCAACTCTACTGAGTAATCAGCAGTAATGCTTCTGGTTGTAGCAGTATGAACTCAGCTTAAATCAGCTACACTAGTTCAGAAATTCAGCACCTTTCACACAAAAACTTATGCTAGTCCCCTCCATCGAATTTCTTGTGCACTAATTTCACTCGAAAAATTTCACAAGTAAAGAATGAGCAGCCTCAGCTGAATTCAATGGGAAGTTTTATTAGCATGCCCAAGTCTTTTGGGTCAATTTGTACTTAATGAGCCACCTGCTCTTGTTCCATTTTCTTGAGGAACATGACCACAAAATAGGGAAGTTGCCTCCTGCAACAGCTAGAAGTAGTTTGAGGATGCTGCCAAGTGTCAATATGCTCTCAACCCATCCTATTCCACCAAGTGGCCAGTAAAACACTCATTTAACAGCCTCCTTAAGATGTTGTCTCATATTTCATTTATTAATTAATAAAATATTCAGCAATTACATGCAATTATCTTTGACCCCACTTGGTCATTAATTACAAACTTTATAATAAAATTAAAACATAATGTCTCCTAAAACATAAAAAAAAATTGCAATTTGGGGTATGTGACATACACACCCCCTTAAATATAACATTGTACTCGATGTTATTTTATTCACCGTCCTCAGAGTTGCCCTGGAACAGAATTGGATATGTTTCCCGCATATGACTCTTCAATTCCCAGGTGGCTTCTTCTGGACTAAGGTACTTTCATTACACCTTCACCTGCCCAATGGTGCAATTCTGAAGCAATATCTCCCTCCTTTCGAGGATACAATTCGGTTCCACCAGAAAATCTCCTTCGGGTTCCACCTGCACATCATTTCAATTTATAAAATGAGTAGCATCATGTACATATTTTTTTAATACAGAGATATGAAAAACATTATGAACCTTCAAATTTGGCGGTAAAGCCAGTTGATATGCCACCTGTCCCATTCTAGATAGTATTTCAAAAGGCCCACAATATCGGGGTGCCAACTTAGCACAACTTCTTAACTTCAAAGAACTCTTTTTAGGCCTTACCTTTATAAAGACATGTTCACCCACCTAGAACTCTTTATGAGTTCGTTTAAGATCTGCTTGACTTTTCTGTCTGTCTTGTGCAACTTTTAAGTTACCTTCTACCTATTTTACAATTAACTCCATATCCTTTAGTAGTTCAGGTCCTAGTACTAACCTGTCAACTAAGTTACTCCATGAGATGGGGGTATTGCACTTTCTGCCATACAAAATTTCAAATGGGTTGTATCTTGTTGAAGCTTGGTAGTGATTGTTGCAAGCAAACTCTACTAGGTGTAAGTAATCTTCCCATTTATCTGGTTGTTCCTTAACATACATTCTGATCATATCTTCCAACACTTGATTCACCCTTTCAGTCTGTCCATCCGTCTGGGGAAGAAAAGAGGTACTAAAATTTAAAGTAGTATTCAGGCCTTTAAATAAAGACTTCTAGAAATTTCCCGTAAACTTAGGGTCTCTGTCTGAAATTATAACTTTCGGTATCCCATGTAAACAAAATATTTGTTTCATGAATATATCAACAATATTAGCAGCCTTGTAAGTGGTCTTTACAGGTGTAAAATGAGTTGCTTTACTAAGTTTATCAACGACTACCATTATCAAATCATTCAGATTCTGATTTCTAGGTAGACCTGTAATAAAATCAAGACTAATTATTTCCCATTTCCAGCTAGGGATGGGTAATGGTTGTAGTAAACCGGCTGGATGTTGGTGTTCAGTCTTAACTTGTTGACATTCAAAACACTCGGCAATATATTCTATCAGTTCATTCTTCATGTTTGGCCAAAAGTAATCCTTCTGTAACATGGTTATAGTCTTCTGATAACCAGGATGTCCTGAGTAAGGAGTCTTATGAATTTCATTTAAAATCAGTAGCTTAATTTTAGGTACATTAGGCATATACAATATGTTTTTATATAATATTAATCCTTTTTCATTTAGACTATACCCTATACTTAAAATTTCAATAAAATTTTCTGTTACTTTTGCTTGTAATTTCTGATAATTTTCATCCAATCTTACTCATTCCTCTAACTGTTCTTCTAAATCTGTTTTATAAGTGTTGACTACTGCTACAAAATTCAGTCTTGCATTTCTACTTAGAGCATCAACAACCTTATTTTCTTTTCCCTTAATATGTTGGATCTCGAAATCATACTCGCTAAGGAAAGCTTGCCTTGCGTTTAAGTTAGGTTGATCCAACAAATACTTTAATCCTTTATTATCTGTCATTAACATAAATTTTCTTCTGATTAAGTGATGGCGTCACATCTTCAAAGCATGTATGACGACAGCCAACTCTAAATCATAGGTTGCATAGTTTTTCTCATGAATTTTAAGCTTCCTAGACTCGTATGCAATTATGTGTACTTCTTGAGTTAAGACCCCACCTAGACCATCATTGCATGCATCAGTGCATACGACAAAGTCCTTATTAGGATCAGCAATTCTTAAGATTGGTGCAATAGTTAGTAATGTTTTTAACTTTTTAAAACTTTCTTCATACCTTTGATTCCACTCAAATTTCTTCCCTTTCTTCTATAAATAAGTTATGGGATTTGCGATTCTTGAGAACCCCTCAATGAATCTTCGATAGTAACTCGTAATCCCCATGAATGATTGCACGTCAGTCACATCTTTTGGGGATGGACATTATTCAATTGCTTTTATCTTTTTTGGATCACCTAATATCCCTTCTTTAGTTAATACATGGCCCAAGTACTGTATTTTATCCTTCAAGAAATTGCACTTACTAAATTTAGCATAAAGCTGATGTTCTCTCAACTCTTGTAAAACAATTTTTAAGTGCTCCTCATGTTCTTCTTTAGACTTAGAATAAATTAGAATGTCATCAATGAATACCACTACGAATTTATCAAGGTACTTATGCAATACATTATTCATTAAGCACATGAAGACAGTCGGGGCATTAGTAAGCCCAAATGGCATAACAACTAAATCATAGTGACCATATCTGGTCCTAAAAGTTGTTTTAAAAATGTCTTCATCTTTGATTTGGACTTGGTGATAACCAGATCGTAAATCAATCTCTGAAAACACAGTTGCTCCACGCAGCTGATCAAACAGATCATTTATGCAGGGCAATGAGTATCTATTCTTAATGGTCATTTTATTAAGTTGACGGTAGTCAATGCATAAGCGTAGAGTACTGTCTTTCTTTTTAACAAAAATAACAGGTGCTCCCCAAGGAGACATGCTGGGTCTTATATACCTTTTATCAAAAAGTTCCTTTAGCTGTGATTTTAATTCATTTAGTTCCAATATATTCATCCGATAAGGGGCTTTTGAGCTGGGCAATGCACCAAGTACAAACTCAATACTGAAGTCTAACTTTTCGGAGGCATTCCCAGAATTTCTTCTGGAAATACATCTGAATACCCCCTCAGAATTGGAATATCTTCTAGTTTCAACTTATCTTCATTATTAATATGTTCTTCGTTAATTACAGATACGGAAAATCCTTTACAACCCTTTCGAACAGCTCTCTTTAATTGCAAAGCAGATATTTGTCTGATAGTTTTTTTCCTAGGAATTCCATTTACGGTTGTTGTTTCTCCTTCATTATTTACGCAAGTAAAAGTTTTATCGAAACAGTTCAAAACTACTCTATGATGTTCTAACCAGTCCATACCAATTAACATGTCATAAGATCCTAAAGGAAGTACAATTAGCTTCATAAAGGTTTCAAACTGATCCATACTTACGGTATAATCTTTTACAAAACTAATCACTTTTCTCTTTGCTCCAGTATCTAGTTGAACTAACCATGACTTTGCAAACTTTTCTACTGACAAATTGCATTTTTCTACTAAATCAGGAGAAATATAACTCAAGCTATCCCCTGGGTTAATTAAGATAGAAATAGGTGTTTGATTCAGCTTACCTTCTACTTCCACCATGGAATTTTGATAATCCGTCTGCCTGTTTTCCAGCCCCGCGTTGATCCTGGGAATCGCCCTTGCTAAGTCACCAACAGTCATCTCCTCCTGTACTGTATGAATGTTGCTGACAGTCTTATTTCTATTAGGGTATATTGATGCATAATGAGGTCCATTGCACTCCCAACACTTTACTGGTTCTTTACGTTCATTATTATTAATGTAATTGCTGTGATTATTAGCAGGTTCTTTATTTTTAGAGCCATTAGGGTTTGACTGTGAATTACCTTTATTTCCTTGGAAATTCTTATTAGGAAAATTGCGTATGCTATTATTCCTAAAATTGCGGTTAGGTGTGAAACCCTTCTTCTTCTGTTCAAAATTATTAGACCTCTTAGCCTTCTAGTTTGACATGCTTTCCTTTTTGCGATTGTGCTCATAGAAAAAATTTGCTTTTCGCATAGCCTCCTCAAGGGTTTTTGGATTATCGTATTCAATTCTGTCTTTAATGTGAAAAGGTAAACATCTTAGAAACCGTTGTACCTTAGGCTTCTCATCCACAATGTAAGGCACGTAACGTAGCAAACTTAAAAATTTACTGTTTAATTCTTTCATATTCATAGTTCCCAACTTCAGTTCATAGAATTCCTTAGCTCGCTCTTCGTAGTATTTTTCCAACATAAACTTATTTTTAAAGTATTCTTAAAGGTACTCTAGTTAATGTTCTTTTCCCTAATATCTTTTACTCATTTTAAATCCTACCACCAGATATCTGCCTTTCTAATCAAGTTGTAAATGGCCATCCTTGCTTTTAGCTGGTTAGAGTAATTATAGATTTGGAAATACTTCTTCATTCCAGACAACCATGATTCAGCTTCCTCTCCTTTCTTAGTTTCACCGTTGAAAGTTGGTGGTTTTATCTTCTTAAATTCTCTTGAAATTTCCTCATAAGGTTTAAATTTTCTTTTTCTTGAATGGTAATTATCCTCACTGCTATCACTAATGTACTGGGGATTCTTCCAGTGTGAATCACCATAAATTTTAGACGACGAGCTACTTTCAATTTTAGACTATTTGCACTTTTTACTTTTGTGTCAGTAGGACGTATTTTCAGATCCTATCTGTTTATCTTTTTCTTCACTCTGAAATTTATCCATCAATATCTGGTTCAGCTCCTCTTGAGCTCTCAGAATTCTTTCATTTTATTTTTTAACTGTTTCAATTTCAGTTCTTAATTCTTTAACAGTTTGTAATAATTCTGAAGAATTGTTAGTTATTTCTTCCTGAACTGGTTCTCTTCTAGAATTACTTTGTTCATTAAACGGGGACTCTTCATCTGCATATTCCTCGATTCTTTCCATACCTGCAGTTCTAGATCAGAAAAAATTTCTGGCAATAACATTTCAAAAGAAAAATAATAATCAGTATGCATGCATTTCATTTACTGTTATCTATGCAGGTTGATCCGCATCCAGGCCTAGTGTTTGAACGTGTGCTCTGATACCACATGTAATACTCCAAAATTTCGTAAAAATTTAAAAATTTTCTTATAACAATAAATTTTTACAATCGTCACATAAGAGGGACATTTAGCCATTAACAACTAACATATTAAAGTCTTAAACTGGAACCAACTAATTCCTTATTAAATTATGTATCTGCATACTTAATTATTTTCTTTTATAAATCAGTATTAAAAGTTGATTTAGCAAGTGATGACCTGAAGTAACATGAGCTAAAACATCTGTTTGCTTTACTATGTATCAATGTTTGTTTTAATGTTTGTAAACATGAAGGAACTTCAGTTCATGTCCGAGGCTTACTTAGCTTTTTAGCTAACATAGTGAAGTGATGCTTCTTTTACAGGATTTTTTACAGGTAAGATGTTTTGTAAACCAGTTTCACGATCAAGACTAAATTATCTCAACAAGCATAAATTAAATGCTATTATATTTGTTTAGTTTACCGCTTTGATCAAATAAAGGAGGTATCGTCAAAACTATATAATTACTTTTTATGTACTTGCTTGTAAGCGTAAGTATTTGGAAAATCCAAACATAAATCTAGATGTTCTTCTACCTAGCTTCGACTATAACTTGTTCATCATACTTTCATTTATCTATTATCATATTAGGTCCTATATACAATTCTAGAGAAAGATAAATTTGCATACTACATCATTTGATACATTATTACCTGTTACCATGGTAATTCATATGTATTTGTCTCAACATATATTTAAATTTTATATAAACTAGAAAAACCTAATTCTAGTTATAGTTATAAGGTATAATGGTTGACATTCATACATACATGGAACTAATGATTTAATGCAGAAAACAGTTCTACTAACTGCTTAGGTATTTACTAGGTGGAAATGTAATAAGATGAACATTATATCATTAAACAAGTAGTATTACTGCTTTGTTTAAGGAATGAAGAGATCATTTCCTAAAGAACCTATCTAATCTAGCCTTTGCATGACCTTCATCTCACAAGGAGATATTATGTAAAAATGATTACCCTATAAAAACAAAACTAACCTATAATACTCTGACCAAGAATCACGCTAAGTATCCCTATACTTGAAATCTTATACTTATAAGCATTTTTAACCAATGTAATATCATAGGATTTTGAAAAGTCTTTTTGCAAGTCCTAATATTTATCATAAGGGTGCTTTTTTACAAATTTAACAAGGTTAAAAATCTTTTGTAGAATTCGCTACAAGTGTAAAACTCCCGAACTATAGAGCAGACCCAAAATATCGAATTCTGAGTGGAGTAAATGTGGTTGATGGTTAGTGGCTAGGGTTTTGACTTTTGTAACCTTACTATAAACGTCCCCAAAACCCTAAATTCTTGCATTTACCCTATCTTTTGCTTTCGAGAGTTGCTGCAGGCTCATGTCCTCATGGCCATTGATTTCATTCCTTTGTCTCTGCATGTAAAGTCTTCGTTGCCATTGTTTACCTCTGTGTGTGAGGTCTTCGTTTCCATTGCTTACCTCTGTGAGATATTTCCTCTGTGAGTTGTACAAATGTAACTCTATCCGAAATCACAGTGTGGTCTTGGTTTTGGTTTTGTCATGGCCTTGGTCTTTGGCTTATACCATCTCGTCGAGGTGTTGTCTTACTTGCCTCTCCTACCCAGTTACTAGGGTCAAAGGGTTTTCACTTGGCTGAAAACGCTGTAAAATCCAACCTATTGTGCGGTCGAGGGTGATTTCTCCAGGTAAAATCGTTTTGTTCTTTTTTTATGCAGTAGTTGTAAGATTTCATTTTTAAAACTAAAATTTCTTTTAAATAAAGACTTAACATTCTCTATTTTACAATGCAGGTATTTCTACAGGTGTTGCAAGGAACTCGGTAGCATAAACTGCTTTAGGAGGGAGTTCTCCACGTGACTCAACCAACCGGTAAGCCTCATTTCTTACCTGAGGTTCCTTCTGTGATGGGTGTGGGGTTTTTGGATGAAATGGTTTCACCGAGTTCCAAACTCTCAAGAAATGGGTACGTTTTGATCTCTTGTGGTTGTAAAGGCCATAAGTTCGTGGACTGTTTTACCGAAGAAATTGTAAAGGCCATTGGTCGTAGCTCTGTTTAGCTGGGTTCTTCTATATGCTTTGACATAGGGTTTAAAATCTTTTATATTTTGTCTAAACTCTGAATTATTTATTGTGGCTATATTGTACATTGTTTGTTTGGATAGGCCATGTGGTCGTGACTTTGAATGTTCGATGAAATTCTTGTGAAGCCATTTGGCTGAACTTGGTTTATAGTAAATCATTTTTGGGACAGGCCTAATGGCCGAGACTTCATTGGAAACTATTGTGATTTTATTTTTAAAGTAAGTTAGGGTTCTAATTCACATGCTTGTTTTAAAATGATAGCCGGAAGGCTCGACCAGCGATTTGTTAAGACTGATAATGAATATAGATAGTTTGGTTTTGAAAAAGAATCTGAGTTGTTTTTATACATTTTGCAGTCTTTCGGGAATTGTAATATTCGATTCTAAGTTTTTTATAATGATTAATTTTGTATTTTATTTAATATTAACTTAGGATTTTCTTATTATGATGTGAAAGTAGAAGAAATGAAATTCTTCTTGATTGTAATGTTCGACCCTGTGACCTGGTCTAGATTTATTATCATAATTTTAGTTTTCAATTTAATTTTTAAGTTAATATTATAACTCTGTTTATTTTTAGTAGAATTTCTACTCTACTGTGTAAAATCGATTTGGTTTACTTTATTTATCTTTTCTTGTTTTATTGCAGTATATAAATAATAAATAGTATATTATTGTTTTCTGTAAAATTTTCTATTTAGTATAAGGCATTTATGATATAGATAATTGTATTTGTATAAATGAAGAAATTTTGCTTGAAGAATTTGTGGGTAAAACTGCAATAACCCTATTCTGGAAAAGAGAATGAAAGGAAGGTCATAGTTAACAGTTTCCCTATATTAGGGTTTGTATAATTTTATTTACTTATTTTAAAATCTATGCAGAGTTAATAGTTAATTGTAATGTGTTTTGAAGTTTGATCCTTACTTACAATATTAATGAAATTAACTATGTATTAATTCCAAACCTAAGTGATTACTATACTTCATTTTTATTGTTTAATGGTTATTTCTGCTTATGCTATTTTTTTGTTCTTATAATATTTAATAACTATGTTTATTTATAATTTATTAAACTTATAAATAATAATTATTATTGTGTTAAAAGAGCACCATTACACAGACTGTGTACTATTTTTTTTTTAAGATCTTTCTTTAAGATGGTTTTGTTAATGTTTAAAATAATGTATTCTAATTAGGTAAACTTCTGAAATAGAGAATATTTCTTCTGATTAATCCTGTAAAGAATCTGTAGAAAGTAAATAAACATAATCCTGCATTCTTCATTTGATTTATCCATCAGAATTTAATCTAACCTACTGTACTAGAGTACTACCTTCTTGAAGGTGTGGAAAAATACAGTTAGGTATTTTATCCTTCAGTAAATTTGAAATTACTCTAATCATTTATTCTAATCCACATCTAATCCAGAATTCATCTACCTTTTCATAGTAAAATATTTCCTCTAAATAATTCTAATAACAGATGAAGCAAACACATAACCATATTATTTCCTAAATTCATTCCTTATTGTTCCTAAGCTTGCATAGAGAAATTAGAAATAACATGTAGAACCTGGAAATGTAGTAGAGAAGACAACAACTTAAGGACCCCGTTCCTCCCAACCAACTCCTAAAGATAGCTGAACTGCAAATCTTAGGACCCCCGAGCCTGTCTACTGGTCCACCTGGTTGAAAGTACTGGGTAAGAGAACTGGTTTAGAAACCTCTGCAACTCTACCGAGTAATCAGCAATAGTCCTTCTACTTGTAGCAATATGAACTTAGCTTAAATCAGCTGCACTAGTTCAAAAATTCAGCACCTTTCACTCAAAAACTTCTGCTAGTCCCCTCCATCGAATTTCTTGTGCACTAATTTCACTCAAAAATTTCACAAGTAAAGAATGATCAGCCTCAGCTAAATTCAATGGGAAGTTTTATTAGCATTCCTAGGTCTTTTGGGTCACTTTTCACTTAATGAGCCACCTGCTCTTGTTCCACTTTCTTAAGGAACATGACCACAAAAATGGGGAAGTTGCCTTCTGCAACAGCTAGAAGTAGTTTGAGGATACTGCCAAGTGTCAATCTACTCTCAACCCAACCTATTCCACCAAGTGGCCAGTAAAACACTCATTTAACAGCCTCCTTAACCTGTTGTCTCATCTTTTATTTATCAATTAATAAAATATTCAGCAATTACATGCAATTATCTTTGACTCCACTTGGTCATTAATTACAAGGTTTATAATAAAATTAAAACATAATGGCTTCTAAAACATAAAAAAAAATTGCAATTTCAGGTATGTGACAGCTATCTTTGCAGGATCAACCAATAATTCTTGCTTACACACAATGTGGCCCAATAGTATCCCAAATGGTGCGCATAATGCACTTCTTGGAGTTCAACGTGATCTGATGTTGTCGACACCTTTACAGCATCAGTCGAAGGTTTGCCAAATGATCCTTGATTAGGCCATACACTGTTCAATCATCCATATATACCTGTAGGAACTTTTGAATGAAGTCTTTGAATGTCGGAACAACCACTTGATAAAATATTACAGGCGCATTGTTTAGCCCAAAAGGCATCATTGTGTATTGGAAGCAACCGCAATCTATAACAAGTGTTCTTGTATGTCGATATTCCTTTGCGATTCTGATTTGGTGATAACCAGAAAAGGCATCCATAAAAGAGTACATTTCATGACCACCTACCCATTCAAGTACTTCATCTGTGAATGGATTTGGGAATGGGTTTCTGAGGTCGAAACAGATCCAAACTTCACCAGTTTTCTTGTCTTGGACCACCATCAGACTGATCCATTATGCTTCTTCAACAGGCTCAATTATTTCAGCATCTAACATCTGTTCAAGTTCATCCTTGAATCTTTCTTTGTATCATGGATTCAAGTGATACGGACGATGTCGCACTGGTTTTGCGTCCGTCTTTAGCGGGATTTTCATTTCCCCTAGATCGCCCAGTATTCCATTAATTTCTAAGAACTTTGTCGGAAATAGATCTTGAAACATGCAATAGATCGGTGATCTTTTCCATAGTCTCCTCATCCCAGTAGTCCCCAACACTTGTGAAGTTTGGGTTCTCCTCTGTCCCAATATTAACTTTTCGGATCTTCAATGGTTGATTCATTGGATCAGTCGATAAATCTAGTGCTGCAACATCTTGACTCCCTTCAGTATCTGGAATATTGATATTTCGTAACTCATCATCATCCTCAGGTTCGTCGGACACATTGTAGCATTTCATCATTGCCTGCATGTGGCAATGCGCATGAGGATCCATGAGATAGGCGACCGGAACAACTTTCAGTACCACATCTCGGATGATCTAAAGTGCATTGTTGACTTCAGGATTGACGTCTGCAAAACTAAATGTATGGGTGAAACAAACCATGAGTTCCTCCCAAGTAGTTATTTCCCTGCACATCTCTATGGATACATACCATGATCTTGGAATTTCATCCAAGGTATGAATAAAGGAATGGACCCATCAAATGGTCATGATTCCCACAATGTTTGAAACTCCATCAAATGGTCGCTAGGGTCATTCCTCCCATCATACTTCTCGGCGTGATACATATCTGTGTTGCCAAAGAAAACTATCATTAACCTTCGACACTGCTCCCATCCAATAATTGTCTTCTTATGAGTCACCCATCGGCGTGCTGGAGTGGCCTTCAGTGCTTCATCTAGTGCCAATAATCAATGTGGTTTTGATACCTTTTCTTCAAACACCTTTAAGAATGCAGACAGTTCAAGTAGCCCTTCATATATTGGCAATTCAACAATCTCAGTCGCAACATGGTGCAGCGACTGTGTAATCAGACCACCCTTCCTAAAGGACACCTCATGCATGTGGTTTTGCCAATTCTCTAGAGAATCGTTAGAATCAGAGGACGGAGAACTAGCACTGCGTCAACCGAGTTCTCCATTAGCAGTTGGGTGGATATAGTATTTAGAATTGTTGTAAGCGTGATCCCATCCCCAGACAACTTCATCATTCACAGGTTCAATATATCATTGTCCTTCATTTGGATCCATAGGCACGATGACTCTAATATCTTGGTCTTAAAATGTCATCATTCGCTTCTTTAAGTTAATCACCGCCATACTATCATTAGCCTAGCCAATCCCCAGTAGTGTGGGATAGGAGCCTTCACCATTAACAACTTAAATTACATCAAAATCAGCACGAGTCTTCATACCTTCAACATCTACGACCAGGTTATATACTCGTCCAATCGGTTGCACCTTAGCATGATTAGCTAATCGCGTTACACAGGGGACCAACCCAACGTCGACCTTCCCATTTTCTGCCAATTCTGCTTTGTCGAGATGTTCACATCAGATCCCAGATCCAAAATGACCGAGTTGTTATAGCAGATTTCAAAGTCTCCAATCTAAATATTCATACACATCTCCTTGCCTATATTTTTCTTGTGTAAATAATTCACCGAGGAATCCTTTCGTTCCTTACACGGGCGGTGCAACATATTTTCAATCTCGGCTAGAGCATCGGTATCTCGCACCAATAATTAAAAACTCTCAAAGAAGTGCTGCAGGGTACCATGTTGCCATGATAGTCCTTCCTCTAGCGAGGAATCAAAAGCAGAAGGCATTTCATAGACATGTGACTTACGAAGATTTCTTTCGATCGCATCCCGGGCTCCAAAAAATGTTTCCTTTTCTGTTACAATATCAAACAACGCCTTCTTTTGTCCAGCCAATCGAATCTATGGGTGGGGCCCATATTCGCCTGTTGTGTCTCCTGCACGGGTGACAACAACAATGTCAACATCCATTGTTCTGGGCTCTGCTAAGATCATTGCAACCGTCGGCCCTTGATTCTGGTTCATTGGAGGATTCTGAGTCAACGGTGGATTCTGATTCAATGAAGGGTTCATATGTTGATTCACGGTCTGAATCTGGAGTGGAACTTGATTTTGCACCTGGTTTTGCAACTGGTTATGGTTTTGTAGCTGGTTCTGAGCCTGTAACTGGTTCTGGTTCTGTAACTAAGGAACATTCCCAACCTGCCATCTTACGATCAGCTGCGGGAAGTTTTCGATAGTATGATCACTCGACATGTAGTATGTTCATGAGCACTTCAAGTGTGTGAAATCCATCTGGTAATGCCCAAATACCCCACAATTGTAACACTAAACAAATTCATGCCCTCGTCCTCCTCCTCATCAAAAGCCTCCTCCTCTTCCTCACAATCCTCCATGAAATCCTCCTTACTGCTGGTACTACGGCTGAGCCATCTATGTCGGTGGAGGATTCAGCTGCTACTGGACATAGTGCATTGCCTGAACATATTGTGGCTGTGGCTGAGGCATATCCATTGGATTATACTATGGTTGGGGATGCGGCGCAAATTGTGGTTGCGGCTGCGATGGTATAAACTACATCTGTGGCGGTGTTGTATACTGCGATTGAGGACGAGAAATTACCATTTGAGGCTGCGGCTACAGTTGTTGTATTGTGTGATGGTCTTCGCCCTTCAAAAACTAGGAATCATATGTTCTTTCTTGAAGCAGATCATATGCACGATAGTCTTTATCTTCATGCCACACCGATTGACAAAATGAACAATATAGGTTGGCTGGATTTGAAATTATCTTCTACATGTAGCTACATTCTTAATGGCAGTGTCCATAGACCTGTCATATGCGACACCATGGTACTCTGTCGTAATTCAGTGGGTTCGGCGCCCCAGATAGCAAATAATTCCAAAAATCAGGGAAAATATCTTTAGTGTGTCCATCTCCTTGACAACGAGTGCACCAAAGATCTTCGTGATTCTCTTTCCCTTTCTTGATGCCTTTCAATTGTAGCATCAAATTTTCCAGTTGTGCCTAAATCGGGTCTATGCCAGCTGCATTCTCTCCTACAGGTTAAGCTTCCAACTTAATTGTGATCTCCATAGCCTTGCTCTGTGTTGCGATCTTCTGTTGCATCAGCAGTTGTTGGATATGAGGTACCAAACCTGCGATAAACCATTTTGTATGTTGAACATCACTCATATCAAAGCTGACCCTTTCCATCAATGTCTTAAATCTTTGGTCGAAGTCCCAAATAGTCTCATTGGGAAACTGCTTAATCTCTTTCAACTCAGGAATGTATTGTGCCTCAGATTTAGGCTTCCAGAATTCTTCAATCAGTCCCCTCCATAGTTCTAAGTTCATCCAATTTTTTTGCAGGGGGTCTCGTAGGAACCTGTATAAATTTCATGTACCAATCTACCACGCAACCCTGTGGGCTAGTCTCCAGTTGGCCTTTCTTGACATCATCATATGTGGCATGTCTAACAGTCCATACTGCCCTCGCAGAGAAACCAATAATGCTTGGGATCATCACTCCTGTTTCCATGAAACAAAGGTAACTTTGTGTCGTCGCTCGCCATCCCGGGCCTTCTTCCTGTAGATGCTGACCTACTACTAGATTGTTTTTGACACGTTGGACAATTGGATGTGGAATTCGTGTTTCTCCCTGAGTTTGAAGTAGTGCGTGGAGTCATGGGCACGGTACTGCTAGGGTTTGATCTTACTGTTGTCCTGGGTGTAGTCTGGGTCTGGTCGTCCTCTTCATCACTGTAGGGTCACTTTGTCCCGTGTGGTTGTCCTTCGTGGTTTTGTGTTTCGATCGCAGCAGGACCTTCCCCTATCCTCTGCCTCTTCTCTTGTCAAAACCTTGCTCCTCCCCTCGTACAACCACTTTCTTCCTCAGCTTCCCTCATAGTCTCATCGAAACTTGCACCCATCTACCCTTTATCTTCCCATTCGTCGCCCCCCTTTAGTCGCGGTATCCACCGCCTCCGCACACTGAAGTGCTACTACTCAAGGTGCATATTCAGTATACCTTTTTCACATACAAGCATTTTAATGGACAATTGGAGCGACAATAAGAGTCTACCTCTGGGTCCATTAAAAAATTCTCGTTCTGCTTCGTTGTAGGATTTAGTAGTGTCAACTACAAACTCAGTGATATATCTTTCTAGGATACTATCCAACAGACCTCAATAGCTCGCGATGCTCTGTTGTCAGTTTCTTATAGTTTCTGGATCAATTCAGGGGTCCAGGATGTTGGTTCTCCTCCTTGGAGATTTGTCTTCTTGTATGTGAGCTGTACCAACCACTCGTACAGTATGATAGGAAACTCACAGAAAAAATATTTGTGCGGATCGTCATGTATATATTATGCCAGCCACTTATCTATTTTCAGGTCGAGGTTATGATTTTCTGCTTCAACAAACTCTCGCAACTTTCGATCAAACCAATATTGAATTTTTGGTCGCGTCAAATGCCACATCCAATCTTGAGTTTTGGGTTGCCTCGGATTCCACATACCCTCCTCTCAGCTGCAACAAGGTCCCGACAATGGAACCATTTGTTGACTCAAAACTCAACCAACAAAACCCAGTCAACAGGGGTCCCACTTTGTCGACACTCAACTCGCAGCGATCTCCCTGAGCATCGGCCCAAATAGGTTTTACCCTGTCCAGCAACACCTGCAGAGCGGATGAATTCTCACCCAAGATGTTCAAGGGAGGCTGACGGAACCAAGTTTCCGCAGAAAATAAGGGGATCATGGGAATTGGCATTCATCAACTTATCCATTAGACATTCACATAACCATTCACCATTCAAACCACATCATCCATTTACCACAGAGATAATCATGCTAATTGCATAAACAGATCTAGACAAAGTATATCATACATAAGCAATACGCATCACATCATAGATCTAAATTGCATACATTCATCATAAGGTTGCAGGAACAAGAATACAGGAAGATACAAAAGAATAACATTTCATATCAACATCTCTCTCATCATATTAGTTTATGCGCAATCAACCACAGATACAAAGACAATAATTCACCAAAGCTTGAACTCTCAATTCTTCCCTCCCTTGATCACATCAAAACTGGATCTAAAACTTCCTCTTTCACAATTACAATTCTTCTTCTATTTATAGTCTTCCTCCTTTATATTCATGGTCCACTTCTAACTAACTCCTAACTAATTTTCTAACTAATGACCAATATCTGCAAAATATGGTCCAAAAGTACAAAAAGTGACACAAAATATTCAAAAGTAGTCCATCTTCCGCCTTGCATGCTATCATTGTTTTGCGCACGGTGTCTTCTGAGCTTGCACAGCATCTGCGATGTTGCGCAACTTACCCCAACCCCTTGCCAACATTACCTTACAATTTTTTAATTCAACCTAAGTAAAACCCTCATTATAATTTCAAAACCTGAATTATGCATCGTTGTGGTGGATCGAAGGCTAAGTGCTCCATGATGGGAAACATTGTTCAATTCTATGTTAAAAACATATATTTACGCCATATTCTCATGATTGAGAGATTTTTAGTGATCATTGTCCTCAAGGTTAAACAAGTACCAAATACCATAGCTAGCAAATGAAATCCTGAGCCTGTATTCAAGTTTTAAACATCAAGATCCAGGTCAGTGTTAAAACAAATGTCAAGGTGATTGTTGTCAAAGCATTCAAGTGTCTGAGATAGAGCACATAAGTGTTAAAAGTGTTTACATTTTGAACGAATCAAGCTGAAGGAAAGTTTCGAATGAACCTGATTAAAAGGAAGGCTTGCATAGAGTTTGTGCTATAATTGGAAAGACTGGTAATAAACTTCGACAGCTACATATCCATAATCAGCCAAAGCATCTCTGAGAAGGATATTTTATATTTTTATAAGTTTTATGCAAGCTACCAAGTTGGAATTGGATTTTATTCATTTTCATAAGTTCTCAATATGTTTTTATATGTCTATCAATTAAATGGCAAACTTATATTGAGGCCCATGCCGGTGATTTCTAAGAATCAATGAAAAGGGTTTAAGTGTTGAAAGGAGAATCTTGAACATAAGGATATTCTTGTTGCTATGTTTACACATGTCTCCTGAAGAAGCAAATTAAATAGTGGTCGGAACGAAAACCTTCTTCTACAGGAAACTTCAAAATAGGTTGATCCATTTTCCATGTGACAAAGTATCTGGAATCCAAGAATTTAGATTGATCAAAAGTCTCAAAAATCAGAAATACAGATGGCAAATTAATTATGACTTGAGTCATCAAGTCAAACTATTTTTGGAAGCCCCATATTTCTAGGCATATAATCAACAGTGTGAGTATTAAATCCAGCATTTCATACGACATTCAAATATTCGATGGACAAGTAACAGAGCGCATCTGGCAGCAAGGGATCAACAGTCAAACCAACTCCATATTCGAAGACCATTATTTAGGTATTCCAACAATTCCTATTTTTCTGCAGCAAATTAGTCTACCCATATTTCTCACAAATGTGTCAATACCTCGTCTATTTTGATTTGATTATTAGATATATGTTCCACAATATTTGGAGATTTTTAAGATAGTTTCACATATAATTTATCTTTTGTAAGGAAGAGAGAGGGGGTGTCTTCCTTCGGGAAGCAGAGAGAAGGTCAATTTTATTTTTTTAGCAGTCATTAAAACATCATAGAAAATCCTGCTATAACAGCATCAAACTGAGTTGGCATCCATGCATAAAATGACATAATTTGACATGTTTTCCTTGCTTCCATTTACTAGTAGTAAGGGTGAAATGATTCCCTTAGATTTTAGTTCTACGTATTCATATTTGAAGAGCAATATTGTAAATCAAACTTGCAACTTCCAGTCTAAAGTGACTTATCAACAAACAAAGTGGACAAAATGAGTGGCATAAATAAAGTGTTGGATCTTGCAGTATAGAAAATGTTGATATATATAGTGTTTCCACCAAAAAATGATGAAAACCCACAAAGAGTAGATTGACATATGTTGAAAAGGGAAGTATATGTTCTATGTGAAATAAGGTGTGGATGAAGTGACCACCTAAAATGTGAAGTTAGTGCATTTTTCAATGTTTCAAACTTGCCCATGGTAATGGTTAGGCACTAACACTTGTGAGTAAAGGTGGTGCCAACTGTGCATTGGGTGAATTATGCTTAATTTTGATTGAGAATATTAAGTCAATCTAGGTTTCTCAAGGGAAGGATGCACTGTCATATATTATAAAGGAAATATCTCGCTTGTGTCTATCATTTTCTTGGATTGAAAATTAAACAACCATGTAGAGATTGAATCCCTAATCTTGGAATTCGAAACGCACTCCAGTTGGTATTTCAGAACTTCGAAAAGGGGACTTTGAGTTAGTTAATATCATATGAATGAAAAGACTCAAAACACTTCTTAGGACATGGTTAGCATTAGCAAAAGAAATTGGATGGAGCAGGTTGTGTTTTCATGGAGTTTTGTTCTGAACATTGAAGAAGGTTCAGGCTCCACTATCCAGGTAGAAACCTGGTTAGCCAATCAAGCTATCTATAGAAACCTTAACCTTTCAAACTTTCAAAGTCTCTATACTCGCCCTCCATGAATGATGAGGGAGGAATAGGAGTGGAAGGTCAAACTCTCTCTAATGAATTAGACAAGGATGAACATCCCCCTTCCCACTCCATAAATACTCATTAATTAGGATAGGTTAATCCTTATCCATTAGTTTTAGCAGCTCTTCCCCCAACTCATTGTTTTAGGTGAGAGAAGAATTTTATGCAGTGGAAACATTTCAAAGGGTGGCAGGGAGACTTTGCTACCCTGAGGCATTTTCAGTCTATTTTAACTAAAACCAGTATATATATATCTTAAACCCGGATCTAGTAAGCACTAAGAGGGATCTAATTTCTTGATGTATAATTTTTTGTTCATATTAACTTTTACGCATCAATAAAATAAAAATATTTACACTTCAAGAAATTGGATCCCTCTTGGTGCTTAATAGATCCAGGTTTAAGATGGATCCATGCTGGTAATATGCTACATCTACATTGCATACCATAGAAACAAAATAAATATCATTTGTGATAAGCAATGCAATAACCAACATACAATTTTTCTACATAGAGACAATTAGATTGCAAACGGAATAATAACTGCAATAGTGGATAATCAGCTTTATACTGCTAAAAACTCAATAAGATAGAGCAACCTTAGCTATAAAAGGATATCCAAGGAAAAAAATCCATTCTTACAAATCCATCTCCCCATACTCTTCAATAATCAATGAAACCATGCGCAAAGATATAGTTATAACCATGGTCATGATTATCACAAAGACTGGGATGTTTTGGATTGAACCCTTGAATCTAAAAATATACCATCAAATCCAATCAATGTGAAAGTCTACAATAATTGTTCTTCAACGTGTGACATAGAACCTTTAAAACAATAATGGTATTGTCGTGTAAATAAACACATTAATATTGCTTTCACATGGTAAAATTGTGTTTTCTAATGTCATGTATTAACTTTAATGCATAGATAAGCTCCCTGTTTGAGAGAAGGATAAATTTCTAGAAACATTTTCAACAAATTTTTGCATTCCCCCATTACAATAGCAACTCAAGTTGCATTCATTTCTAGAATGGGCCATGCATTTGAATTGACTGAAGATGATAAATACTAACTACACATAAATAAATTAATAAAGAAACAAATTAATATATCACTATAACAAAGTGGTGTATTAGAGATTGATTATACATATTGCATGATTTTATTAGTCGACTCCAAAATAAAAATGAAGCAACTATCTATTTCAACCTCTTGAGAAAATGATGAAAGTAGAGATTGAAAAATCTAAAAACAGCTGACATACAAATGACATTAATTATGTCTTAAGAATCCACACTCAAAACATCAAAATGGAAAAGCTTCAAACTAGTAACCATAAGAAAAAGAACACAAGAAATTCCATTTGAAAAGTTCCATTGAATCATATGTGCTTGAAATCCATATTTTAGGAAGTATATTCCAATTTATTTTTTTTCCCTGAAAATTTGCTCCTCTATTTGGAAAGTGATGGATTTCATATGTTAAATGTCTTCAAGTCCTTAAAATTTGTAGCTTAATGAATTCAATGATGTTTCAATTGGCTTCCAAATTTCGCATATTATGACTTCAAATCTAGATTGTTTGTTGTGTTCCTTCTAGAGGGCTAAAGGCACAAAATTTGAACTATTTCAGACAAGTTTTGTGACTGTTGCTAGGTTTCCTTTGGCTCACATTCCAAGGAATGTATTTGCAGATTTAAGAAGTGTTTTTATTGCATCCTTGGAGGGGTAAATTTATGCAGACTTAAAGTATGAGTTTGAAGGCAGTTTTTGGGGGCTACAACTATGAAGTGAGGTAGTTGAGCAGACCTTCATTAAGATTCATAAACCTGCTGAGAATCCTCATTGACAAGAAATACAAATAGATCCAAAACAGAGGTTGATTCTATGTGAAATAGAAAATCTTGTAGATGGAAGAATATTGGACTTGAGAGGGATTGATCGGACCTTGACAAAGACCTGATTGTGAGGTAAGATTGAAAGAGTATTAAAAAAGAGGTGTTTGAACAAGACCAAGCCTCGTTGATTAAGCAAATTTGTTGATCATCCAAAAGAAAAATATGAGAAGGAAGAGTTTACCATGTATGAACAGATATGAAAATGGGACCTTGTAGCTAGATCTTGGAGTAGATTGAAGTTGAGAAGTTTATTGTGATCTGAGGGAATATCAAGGACTAATTTGAAGGAAAATATAGATCTTGGGGCAAAGCATTGAGAGCAGCATTGAATCTGTTTAGAGAAGAGATCTGTATGTTAGATTAAGTAGAGTATTTTGGCAAAGTTGTAAGTAGGTGAAGAGAATACTTGAGGACTCGTCTCGATTCATACATGGTTACTGAAGAATGAATAACTACATATGTTTAATGAATTGTTAAAGAAGTAAAAAGTGCTAAAAGGTGCATGATATAGATTCACCCACCTCTCAGTATAATTGTGTGTTCCAACAATTAGGGATAACTTCATGCCCCTTTGACTATCAAATAGGGTTTTCTATGCCTAGATTTGTCAAAAAAATACCCATATTTGTTCTTGTTGTTGTTGTACTGGACCACAATCAGCTCAGAAAACTCAGATTTAGCCCAAAATAGACTGATGTTACAATATACTTCCTCCACAAATGTTGTTCAAGGTTTTAGCTTTCATTTTAGAGACCCCAAATTGCCCAAGAGTTCCTAGGAACCTCCCAGTTTTGAGAATTGGAGTTGTTTGATATTGTTTGACATGGAAAAGGGACCACCTACAAAACCCCACAATAGTTTGAATGGCCCGCCTACTAAACCCTATAATAGTTTCAATACAACAATCCCTAGATTTCTTAGCCTTCAAAAACCCTAAAACAAGGTACCTCTAAGCCTAATAGAAACTCATGTATCAAACATAAAAGGCATAATATGATCAAAAGCTTATGAAGAGCTATCAACCATCTATTGTGCACCATACATATATCAACCTGTTTATTTTTTCGAGGGGCATGGTGAAATGAATATGCTTGATTTGAGGTTGACATCATAGAGGAGGATTTTACCTTGCTATGGTCCCTTCTACAGATTTTGTAATATATTAGCTCTTTCTATTACCAAGTTTACATTTTTTCTATGATGCTTATTGATGCACAATGTGCTATGAATCTAGAAGATACCAACAATATTTTTTGGTGCTACTTTAATTAGGTGAACCATGGCTTCAGTATAAATGTAGAGGAGCCTACTTGGGAAAGAAAGGTAACAGGACTCTTTGATCAACAAGAATCATTAACTATGCGAGAACCTACTGCATTTAGTACTGGGGAGCAGGTATGATGTTTTACTTATTTAGGCTTCAACAAATAGCATCTTCAGATTAAGAAGTATGCTGGCACCAAACCATTGTCTGTGAGCTGATCCTATCACTTTTGCAAGTCTTGATGCAATATGGAATAAATAAAAGCAATTCTCGGTTGGCATTAGATTATGGTTTTGTGGAGAGAAATGATAAAAGTGGTTCAAACAAGGATATCTTTACGTTAACCTTAGAAATTTTAGAGTCAGATCCATTTTTTTCTAACAAATTGGATATAGTTGAATTTAATGGTATGGAAACCACAACATACATTGATATAAATCAAGGCCAGGGTGTGCCTAAGTCTATATTAACATTCATGTGTCTAATTGCTCTTGGTGGAACATATGATTTTCTATTAGAGAAATTCTTTAGGGATTCAGTGTGGGAACATCTAAGTTTTCATGTTAGCCAAGAGAACAAGGCATCTATTTGTAAAGTAGTTTAAGATGGTTGTCAGTATTATGGTAATGATGTAGCAAGGTGCCAGTACACTGGAGACTTGTGTGGCATGGTCTTGGAAGTTTAATATCCAAATGAATCTATTCAATATCATATAACTCACAACATATTTTGCAACTCATCTATTTCACTGCATACATAGCTCCTCTTGAGGTTCACGCCAATTGCTTTAGAGTTGTCCACCAGTCTGCATCCAAATGAACTTTGAAAACAGTTCCTATTTTGGATATTACACTGGTGCTACCAAGTCAAATAATCTTTATTGTGTAACAATATATCTATGTGTTTGACGTTTGAACAATGACTTTTTCTTGCGATAGAACTTAGAAAGAAAACTGCACGTAGAGAAACTAATGTAACTAACTGCAAGTGGAGAAGCTTATGTTTGCTTTAGTGGTCACGTTACCAATTCAGAGAAATGCTCGTGTAATAATTGTAACAATGCAGTGAAAGATATCTCAAATAAAGGACCATACTTTCTCATGCTATATACCTCAGTAAGACAATTGCAAGTTTAGAGATTTAGTTAATTATCAAAAAATGCCATATTGTCAAAACCAACAAAATGGAGCTCACATAGATAATAACCACAAGTCAAAGAGGGCCTACAAGGCATGACATCAAAACTAGTATCAATGATGGTAATAGAGTGAGGAAGGATGCTATCACATCAAACTGGAGGCTTGCACCCCAAATCCATATACTCGGTTGAGTAAGCTATAAAGAGATGTTGACATCATGTATGCTTTTGATAGTGTTTCAATTACTGACAAATTATTATTCTAATTTATTTTCCACTAATTTCCAATATTTTCTAGACATTGATGACCAAACTTCAATTGTGTGCAAGAAAACCTATCTAGCAGTGTCATTTAGCTATCCTAAAATTCCCCCTCAATTGTTTAGTTCCTGCATTCACATATCATTCAAGAATCAAACAATGCTAATAATATAAAACGAGGGAGATTGCAGAGTATGTTAGATATTGCAATGTCTTCCTTACAAACAAATTTTGTATCTCATGCCAAAAGGCTTTCTCTGTTGCTCATACACATTTGGTGTCTCACAGTAGGCTACAAAATAAACTTATATAGTTTTAAGTCATGGGTTCCAATTGTCTTGAAAGTTTTAAAGTTGAAACCATGGGTTGTGCATTGTTAACATTTTTAGAATGGTGCAACAAGTTTTACCAGACTAGTAGATGTTCCATGATTCTATAGAAAAGACGACATAAACACAAATTAAACCACAGAAATCATAAAAACTCTCCAAATCAAATTGTTTGGATAATGAATGATATCATGTGGCTCAATTGCACCGGATTATAGATCATTGTAGGAATCATGTTGTTGATTCATTTTAGTAATGTACCCCACCCAAATGTTTAGTCTTGGGCATATTCTATACAACATGGAGATAGTCATAGAAAATCACCTGTTATGCTATTGGTGTTATTTGAAAATTCTGAAGATATGTTGCAATCAATCAGATTTAGCAGCTCATAAGCCACATCGTGCTTAAACTACAAACTCGGTGGAAAAAAAAAGATTTGGATTCAAATTGTATACTAGGTCTTAAGTGAAGATCCGAAAATTCATGGCATGTTACTTAATACTCGGGTCTCTTAGAATCGGTAAAGACGTTGATCATTGGAAAGCCTTTCCTACCAGCATAATTGGCTTAAAATTTTCATTGCTAACCACCTCAATAGAAATACAAGTTATATGAAGGTTTTGTCATGAACAATGGTATTTTAAAATAAGCACAAGTCATCAAAAAGGTCAACTATCTGTTTCTGGACTTGATCCACACTAACTGACTGAGGACAATTTCTAACCCCTGGATCCACAGTAAATCATCCAACTATGAGCAGCCATAATTATTCTCCATGAAAAGGTATTTGTGGTAACTTTACTCTTCCTTATTGTAACTTCATCTATCATCTCCTCTTTTTTCCTAGGCCTCCTCTTTTGTCTTCCAAGATGAATTGGAATCAGAAGTTGATGAATTAAATGTGGTTGATTATAAACAAAATACAAAGGAGAATGGTAGTTTTAAAATGGTCAGTCAAATCATGAATATACTGGAGCAGCACATAATTGTTGATGTATCAGCTCAAAGTCCAATATGTAGACCTAACATGATTTTCTCATCTTTTTTTGCAGGATGAAGCATTGCTAGGTTAGAAATTAGACCCCAGATTGGGATAGTTGCAATCACAAGACTAGGTGAAAAGCACGTGAAAAGAAGGTGTTGCAGGAAATACCAAAGTCATTCGATGAATATATTGTAGATCTTAACCAGCTTGAATACTACCAAGAAAGAAGGATTAAAAATTTAGGTCTTATGGGTGAACAAGGGGATATAATCTTCTGGGAACAAAAGCATCCATGTTCGCAAATAAAATTCCCAATAGAGAACCAAATCCTTCTATTGATGTTGCTGACTGGAACGTGTGGGAAAAGGGCCCAGGGGATGGAAGTGAAGGAACCATTGTGGAGGTTGTGATTATGCATGGTGGGATAATCATGTATATAAGCAATCATGGTGAAGTGCAATGGGTGAATTCCTGCCGAATATTGGACGAGTGTGAATCGTGATGGGCTCAGACTCGAAAAATTTCATATATCAGCTTCAACCTTCTAATATAAACCAAAGAAGAAATAATTTAAAGAAGAACTAACCTGTAAAAATTCTGCAGATAGAAGAAACCTTGAACAAATGCAAAGATTTTCCACTCGGGAGTCAGCCACTGTGAAATTGTTTTCCACAAATCCACTCAGGCATTGTAAAGAAATAATTTGCAATTGAAATCAAGCTTTATGTTGAGCCCTGACTCTTGCAGCATTATATAGGTACAAAAACGACCCCAATTGACTAAATCTATTCATGTTTTTCTCAAATATGGACCAAATCGAGTACAAAAATGTCCCCAATTGACTAAATCTCCATGCTTTTCTCAACTAATTGCTCCACAAACCCAAATCAAGGACAAACTAAGTCCATTTTACCCAAATGGAGGACGAACTAAGACCAGTTTACCCAAAGATCCATAAATCGGGGGATAAATACAAAAATTTTAACCTATCATCCATAAATAGAGGTGAACCATCTCCGTTTCTCCTCCAAAACTGAAAAATTCTAGCGATTTTAGTGTTATTCACCTCCATTAACGAAAAAATCCGGCGAATGTCAATATTTTCCCCATAATCGAGTGTGCTAAATTCGATTTTCCCAATTTTCCCTTGTTTCACAGTGCAGGCTATTTAATTTGGGGCACTTATATATAAAATAAATAATGGGTTAATTTATTAAATAAATAAAAAACATTTTAATATTAAAAATTCGTCCACCCTTTTTTGGCCACTCCTTAAAACTCGTCCATGGGCTAAAATTCGCCTTTAAAATCATCCTTGATCACTTGTCCCCGACTACTTCGAAAGTCGAAACCTCCTAGGGGAGAGCCCTATTTTGACTATACAAGGACACTAAACACCAAAAGTTCTCTTTCGAGGTTGTTAGTAACCAGTGTCTTATGGAGTCTAGAGAATGAGTCGTAATATAAGTGTATATGGAATGCACCAGTATTATAGCAGCATTATATCATTATCAACCCAAAGATCAGTATTATACCATGGCAAAATACAGGTGCAATCGTTGATCAAGTACAAGCACTTATCATAGCCCAAAAACACAAGCAGTACATGCAATGAGATAGATAATTGTGACATTAGTAATCCGAATGTAGCATGTATGTATTCAATTACGTTCAGTATTTATGGTAGCATCAATCATGTGAAGATATTGAATAGCAATATATGCAATGGTGTCAATTCTCATTCAAGAAGGCATGTGCACTTAATTGCAATAGATCACTTAGGGTCTGAAAGTACAAAAGTGTTGTATGTTAGTATAGCAGCAATATATATTCAATCATTAGCAGCATTACATAACATCAGTAATGAATTTCATCAATTACACATGTAAACCATTTACCTAAACCTTGTCCTAGTAACACTTGCTCGACACCTTTCACCTTCACATATAGTCTACAAAACACCTCACAAGTTAATTCCAAAGTTGAGTGAATAATTGCTTACATGCACTTGTTTTCACATAATTAATGCTGGTATAAATATTGTGAATGATGACTGGTATATACTGGTGTATGCATGCATAAAGGTCAATTTTAACACGTAATGAATGATGGTTCTATATTGTAATGAGTATCTTTATTGTTGCATAATAATTTGTGGTTATGCCACTATAAATGATGATTCAAAATGATACTATACTGCTTCTAAAACATTGTTTTCATAGTTGGTATTGTTTCTTTCCTTCATATGAAGTCTAATGCATGTATTTTGGATAAAATACATGTTGAAATAAATGTTCATCATTGCCACATGACTAATGCTGCTAAATTATGACTGAATTAATGTGTGTTGTACCTATTGTTGTCATAACTATATATCTTAATGCATGTGCTATTGTACTTGGGTTTTTGAGTTATGATGAACGCTTATACTTGATCTATAATTGCACTTATATGGTGGATACATTGTGGATAATGTTTGTTTTATGGCATTGCACCTTACAATGTAATTGGTTATCAGTTGAATGATAATTAGTGTGATGTTGTTTACTTACTCATTATTGAATAAATTGCATTATTGAAGTATACCCCATATACACACTTCACCCGACATTTTCACTCTCATATTTGACTCCAATAAGGCATTGGTCACTAATGTCCTAGAAAGAGAAAAAAATGGTGTTTTAGTGTCTTTGCAGAGTTGCAATAGGGATCCCCCCTAGGAGGTTTTGACTTATGAAGTAGTTTGGGACAAGTGACTAAGGTGACAGTGGTCACTTTTCCCACATATGCTTAGCGGTGACTAGGCCTGACATTTCAACCAGTAACACTTCCCGTTGAATATAATTTTTTCGGTAGTTCGATACCTATGACTTTTAGAGAGGAAGTGCCTATACTCATCAAACACCTCCTTTTGTAAACTTTTTGAACGACGGGATTTGATCTTAGGACCAAAACCTGGACATGCAAATTTTCCCTTTGTTTGAATACCTACATAAAGAGATGGATTAATTATGTCAATTATAATTATATAAAATGAATGGATTATTTAAAAAAAACATGCATGCATAATATATCAACTTCGTAAATTAAATACTATTAAAGTTGGCATTATAATTACATACCGCAAAAATGGGTTAACCCTGGGGCATCATGTAATGTCCATAAGCATGAATATGAAATTGTCTTTGTCATATTGGTCTAGATACATTATACATAGTGATGCCATTACATAGCTTTAGTGGTTCATCAATAAGAGGCTCGATATATACATTCATATATTTAACTTGGTATTTACCTTATTGATTTGAACATATAAAATATATAATTATTACAACCTGCATTAAGATATATAAATAATACACAAGAATAAAAGAAAAATATATATGATATTGTGCAACAAAATACGAGAAATGAGATTGGCATGTTGATACCTATGATGCTATGTAATTGAATGCAACCTAAATTGAGTTGTGATTCTAATTTAGGGAGGTTTTCACTATAATACATCATGTTATGGTATAATATATATCCCTTCACCATAGGACCCTTAGTATGTGCTCGTTGTCTAACCAAACCCTTCAAAAATTTCAAGTGCCTCTCAACCATTTACATGGACCTTGAGTGTACAGGTCCACATAATTCAATTTCCTCAACTTGGTGTATGAGGTAGTGTTCTTGTGCATTGAAAAATGTCGAAGGTAGATGCTTTTGCATTTCACACATGAGACAATGAATTTATCTCCTCCAATACTTTATATATTCTTTACGGATTTATTTAGATGACAACCATCTACAGCTGATGCAAACAAATCATGAGATTTAACAAAAAAACATTATATTACATAAAATTATAAAAAGAAAGATCAAATATAAATTCTACAATAAATTAAACAAACATTTTATGCATGCAAAAAATTGCTACTTACCTCATGTATTTTCCAATATCATATCTAACTCGTTTGACATTATTGTCGAAGTTGTCCGGGAGAGATAAAGGTAGAACATACAGTAACAATATAAAAAATGTTTCATTATTGTTTTTTAAAGTAGACAAAAAAATACCAACAATATGCATTAGAATAATAAAAAATAGAATATATATATATATATATATATATATATATATATATACCTTGATGAATATATGTCAATCATGCATTTTCACCCCCACAAAATCACCTTTCTTGGTTATGATATTGTTCATGTTCGAACAAAATCCAGTGGGAAATTTAATTTTTCGTATGACTTCTGAAATCACATCCTCCGGGTGATATGTCGTAGAAGGTATTTCCTTTATAATTACATGAAACCATCAAGAGATATTAGTTAATATAAGAAATATTAAAATGATACATACATTTACAAAAACAATCAATATAAAGACATATATAATGAAAAACTTACCAATGGACGATAGTCATGTCCCCCCTCAGCATGTCCATACTCCCTATAATGTATTTTGGTTTTTGTGATCGTATTCTTCTCCTTTTAAAGCCCCTGCATTGATTAAATGGACAATATCATTTCTCATCACCCTTTGTTTTTAGTCCATCCCACAATCTAGCAAGCAATTCATGATTTTGATCGTGTGGATCAGGAATATTGTTATGTTGTGACATTTTCTGATACCAAGCTCAACTGATGATTATCAATCTTAAAAAATAAAGCTCCACACTTCATTATTTTTAATTATAGTAACAATTGAAATAATTGTGGCTTTTTGTATGTAAAACAGTATATGCAAAGATTATAACTTCTGCAAATTGTCGCTTGTATAGCCGCAATATGTCTAAATATTCCTAATATATAGTTTCTAAAAATAATATATCATTGGATATCCGACGACAGTGACATAGTTACCATTGTAGCATGGTCGTCGGATTTTCAACCACATAAGTTGAAAATCTGACGACTTCAGTCGGATATTCAATGGTCGTCGAAAATTTGACGTCAACTTGGGTAAATTTAAAAACAAAAAAAATCGCAATTACTAAGGTGAAATCCGACGACAAGTTTGAAATTTTGTCGGATTTTCTCGTCGAATTTCGGGTTCAAATCTTGTTGTGACATTGTAGTTTGAAGGCCAAGCATAGGAATTTCTATGTTCCATCTTCTGAAACTTAGCTCACTTCATGAGATTTATCTCCATACAACCATGAGGTTACCAGTGGCAATGATGAGGGACGAAGATCTTTGAAATAAGCAAGTAATTATTATGATTTGTAATCATTTAATTCATATCCACGAGGAAAATATATTGCAAGTGGAAAAAATATATGATATATAAACTTAATACTATATTTTATTACACATTAATAATAAAATATAACGTTTTATTATATTAATATATAATATCATTGTATTGTGACTACTGGTAGAAGTATAATAGCATTGCATTGTTATGTCCCGGATGGAGGGACATATTGTTTTCGCATGGGTACTGTGTGTACAGATTGCAGATTGCATGACATTGCTACTAAAACATGGGTTTAACTAAGGAGGGTTTCCTCTGCTTGATAAACCCATATATCCTTGACCTTTGCAGTAAATTCAGCGCCTACATCTCGAAAACAGATAGAAACGCCTCTCTCCATTTAATGGAGAGTATGGCCCCTTTCTGGGTTGTCCCATCTTCAACTTAATTGTAATTGTAAGATTGTGCTAGACTTAAAATTTTGGGAGCCATTGGCACCGTATTTGATTTTGTTGACGTGATTACAACAAATTGTAAATGCTCGACGACATGAAAATGGAAGGAAGTCAGATTTTTTTTGGGTTCGTAATGAAGGAAGTCAGGTTACAAAAGAGAAATATCAGAGGCCTGCCATTTATCTGTCTATACAGTGAACCATGTTTATATGTTTTCAACTTGGGAGCTTCAGATGTAGCAAGACAGTGAACCATGGCCATGAAGGAATTGGTTGTGCGGCGGAGGCCAAAGTTCTTGTTCAGCTCTCATGAACATGCTCAACAAACACCAGATGATTGATTACTGTCGGCGGCTTCCTTTCATGAGAAGTAGTGGTTATAGTAGTAATAGGAATAATTAGATAGAAACTTTACAATTTCAACAAATCAAAAGCTTCAAAACCTCATTACTGTCACAAAAGTTTACTAAAATCCATTTGAAATTTGAACTACTATCATATTTCAACCATGAACCAAAATTATGTTGAGTAGGTTTTGCCTAATCTTGAAAAATCTCAATACAGATAGCGCGGGGTGATAAGCATTGATACTTACATTCTAGTTAGAGCAGTTTTGCATGACGATTTTTTTTTGAAGTAAACTTTTGAACCGACGATTTGCATCGATCGGACGACCGGACGCGCGTGACCAGTCACGTCCGACTCGGCCGGTCGTCCGATCGGTGCAAACCGTTGGGCAAATAGGTCCCGGCTTTTAAGTTACAAGGATAAGTTATAGCTTAGTCATTTTGAAAAGGAAGGGGTTTCGTCATTTTGGACTATCACTTATTTTAATATTTTTATTAAATTAATTGCTTTAGTTATACATTTTTTTTCTTTATTTTTAAAATAATTATTTTTGTTAATTAATAAATACTATGATCAATTAATAAATAACATGATATTAAATGATATGAAAATAAAATATTTTTTATTTTCTTTCTTATTCTTCTCCTCTTAAAAAAATCATTCCAAATATTATTATTATTAAAAATCTGAAATAAATATATTACTATTATAAAACTATAAAATAATTTGTAATTTTTTAAAGGTCAAAGAGCAAAAAAATTGATCTGTGTATTGTTATGATGTAAGGTCAAAGACCAAAAATTGATCTGTGTATTGTTATGATGTATGTAGAAGTTGTGCATTGTCAAATATAATTAATTCATATTGACTAGAATGAAGGTTTAACTTGAAATCCTTGGCAGAAATGATGCATTATATTTGTCCCTTTTACTATGTATCTATTAAGGATAACACTATAATTGCATGTAGTTTGTTATTCCATGTAATAATTATTGATGTTAACTTTCTTATTGATATCACCCCAATTTTATTTTGAATATCCCTAGGATAGATTTCAAATGCATTGATCTTTCCTTCAATGTGCCACTGTCCGTTCACATATACAGCTAGACACAAGTTCAGTTGAATAAATATTTTGATAGTTAAATAGATAATATTGTCCATGAACTTATTCTACAATGTAGCAACCAACATAGATGTCAATGTGAATGTACAAACATAGATGTCATAAATGTCAAAGAGAATGTATCTAGCTACCACTTGTTTGTGAGAAATTTAAGGTTCTGAATGTGCATGCTTCCATGTCTGCTCACACTGTCCACTGTAAACTTTATATATGAAATATGCTCCTCTCAAAACTGTAAAATGGTACCAGGAATCGATTCAAACATGATGGAAGATGACAAAACAATGATTTGTATTTCTCATGTGAGGTTAATGCCATATAGTTTTCTAACTTATACATCATATTTTTTAAATAGTATTTCAAAAACACTTGAATTTTTAGATTTATGTTATCACAATTCCTATAAAATATACTTGATTTTTTATACTTATCATTTTTTTAATAAAATATAATTCATGTTATATATATATAAAAAAAAAATTGTATTTGATGCTCTACTTCCTTCGGCTATGTAAAAAATGAAAACATGGATTTGGCCTTCTGTTGAATTCCCATATCTCAGCCTTATCCTCAAAATTGGCATTTAATGTTGATAGATAAGCTTAGATTGCAACTAGATTATGATCGTTTGAGGTTTATAACCCCTATTATCTACTCGGTGGGTTTTCAATTATAGCAATTAAAAGCATGGTGACCGCCTTGTGATGTTATCAGCTTGTTTGCTTAAATGCAAATTCTCAAATCATGGTAGATGAACTCATTAGGAGATTATTTAAAATGCTAGAAGATGAGACTAATCTTTCCTTGCGTTGAAATTGGAATGAGGGTATAAAGTTAATAGTGTGTGTCTAGCAATTGTGAATAAAAGAGTGCATGATAATGTGACATGTCCCATTTATGTTTCTTCTATTAATCATTTCTTGTAACCCATCTTTGCATAAATTCCTGATGGGCTTGGAGGTCATTGGCATTATTGGGTGAGTTAAGTTTGTAATTCAAGATTGTTGCATTAGGGGATGTTTTTGAAACATGTCAAATAAAAATCCATCCACTTCATTTCTCTTACTTGCTAGAGAATATTTGAAAGAATCATATTCACTCTCTTATGGGATAACACAGGTGGAATGTCGTGCCAAGATTGATTTTCAAATAATGTGCTAAGTTGTAGCAATTAGTGAATTGTGATCATTAACAAGTGTTTGCAAACTAGTTCGACAATTTTAAACTGTAAAATGCAAACATTTGCACAATTTATCCTTCGAATCAACTATGTTGGGGCTTCTCTATTAAGTTTTCCTTCTATAAAGTATAGCATTAGGTTATGATTCTAATTGTTTGTAACCTGGATTTGGTATCACAAAGATTGGACATTTGAGCATTTCTTATATTTAAAAGTTATTGAATTGGGAAAATAAGGGGGCAATAATTTCTTATAAGCATGTAATGTCAGATTATGCAGGCTAGGAAATTTATTTGATGGCAGTATTATTTGGATCAAGGTCATAGTTTGTAAGTGTCGATGAAGATTAGGAATGCACTATCTTCATTGAATATTATTTTTTTCACACACAAAGATGGGTTTAGCTGGAAATGTATAACCATGCTTCATTATCCCTACAGTTGTGGCAATGAATGAATCATATGTAAGTCAATCTAGCGGCTCTAGAAATGGAAGCTAGTTAGCAAAGCATGTCGCAACTATTAATGAAAATTTTGGTTTCTTTATTGGTGAAGAGGCTTTGTCCCATTCTCATTGTATTAATGCATACAATCTTAGTTATCATATATGCCATGGTCGGGTATCGTATTGTGTAGTTTTAGGTTAGGCTGGTTATTTACAATTTGTGTAGTTCCCTTTAATTTGTTTATATTGGATCTTAAAATGCAATTACGCTGATTTCATCATCATGTGTATAGGTAGAAAACTCGAATAACATGGAGAGATATTGGAAACACTGTATATTCAATTATTTGCGTTGTGATCATGAGGATCACTATTTCCTCATAACTAAGAGTCCTCTTACTGCTCCAGAAACTGTGAATATACTGGAGAAATAATGTTTGAAACATTCAATGTTCCAAGACTTTATATAGTTTTACAAGTTTTCCTTGCTATTGCTACAGGGTACACAACTTCTAACTTATTGATTTCCAGTCACTATGTAGGCTCTTGATATATTATGAACTTTTTTCTATTTGTAGATATTTTCATCTTTTTCCTGGAAATTCTGTATAACATTTGACTGTGTTGGCTGATGTTCTATATTCGACTTTACCCAACGCACACCTTTACAGAAAGAAACAATTTAGTTTTCTCAAGAGTAAAACCGAATGAGCCTATTCGTTTGTAATGTTTTGACACTATTTTTTGATATTCATAGAACCCAGTGGAAGCCAAATTAAGTTGGGGCCTATCATAAACCCTTTGACCTTTCACTACTTGATTTCAAGATTGCAACAAAACCTATTTGGTGCCAAATAAAGCATGTATGAGAACCTATTGCATACTGTAATTATGTGTCACTCTTTTATTTAATTCCCAAATCCATTCTAGGTTAAACTAAGTTTTGTTGTGAATGTGATCCATCCCTCAATCTTTTAAAACATCTTTTCTAAAAATGCAAAAAATATAGATTAGCTCTCTCTATTTATTTGGGGCAGAATCTCAATTTGTGCTTTAAAAATTAGTCTCTTGACTATAAAGTCTAATATTTTATTTAATCGAATTATATAGGTTTGAATGGAGACCATGTGACATGAAAACAATTATGCATACATTTAAAAATGGTACACGATTTTTTCATTGTAAAAATATTGACATTGTACATTAAATAATGAAATCTAGATTCATCTCGATTTCTTGAAAAATTCTTGTGTTGGTCATTGTTTGACTTTGAAGCATTTTGAAAAGTATAGGTGATATAATCCTTGCATGAATTATGTCATAATCACAATTTTAGAATTATAAGTATTGTTTGAGATACATATCAGTTACCTTACGTAAATTTTGGATGAAATTGTGCACTTGAACAAGTTTAAGTTATCGTGTCTGTAGTCATAGAAAACTTCCCTTCCAACAAAGAGTCATATCTATCCTTTTCTCAATTTTTTTTATTTTGGCCATTCAAACCATCCTTGCATACATCAACCGTTGTGTTTTGTTTCCTTTTGTTATATGTAGTAGCTTGGGTATGATTGCATTTTGTTCCTAGTCCATATCGAGAGGAGAATTTGCGTGTTTGGTTGAATGAAATGGTTTTGATGTTTGACTTACTATTGGCTTTGGGTTTCCAATTTCACCAAGGCTAGATTTGGTAGAGGAGATAATTAATTGATTTTCATTTTACATTTAACTCAAGAGATAAGTTATCCATAGAAGCACATCCTGACAAGGATCTTGATCGACTTTTACATGAGGACCAGCTAAAGAATTACAAGGAATCTAATCATAAGCCTGAAATGGCTTGATATTTTACTAAATTTGAGGCATAGTGTGGGTTTGTGAGTGCACAGGTAACTTTCATTTCCTTATATCAACTTTCAATAATTTTCCTCTCATAATTAATTAATTTTCCTGACATTACTACCCCAAGTGAGCTATATAATTTAGGCATTTGAAAGTCTCACAATGACATGATACACTTCAAAGACGTTAATGATGGAATATGGAGGTATCCCTAGTGTGTTAGGGTTCTTTCTGACAAAGCACTTGAAATCAATAGGATTTATGTCATGTTGTATCAAATCTCAATCGAACATGTGTGAATGTGTAAGGGGGTGGAAAGGAAGTCAAATTCTAAGTGTAGGCATGGTATATCTAAGGAATTATTAATTTATCAGATTTATGGTTGCTACGAAACCCAAGAATGAGAGGAGATATTTTGTTGGAATTGGACTTCTATGGAACTCAGTTTTTTGCAGGTTGTAGAGTTCATAGTATTTTTCTCTTTGCAATTTGGATTAAATGTAGTTCCATCTAGAGCGATAAATTTGTGTTAGGGATACATTTCAATATTAACTGCACAAAAATTAACATGATGCATTAGCCTTGATCCATTTCTTTTAAACTACCACCTACAGAAGGAAAATTGAATTTCATGTAGAATCATCTCACCCAAATCCTATGAAAGGGAAGAACACTCTAGAAAGGATATGGAATTACCCCTTGATGCTACTCCTTTAGCAGTTGAATACTTGAATATAAGAATTGTTGTACTACAACAAAACCTCATCTAATGTCACTAAGTCCACTATGTGGAAAGTTGCTTCCTAGAATGCTTAAACAAGAACCTAGATACCATATGACTAGGTTAGCCAGACACATTTAAGCTTTTGACATGGTGGAGAAAGGTGATGGATTGTACTCTAAAGAGAGTTCCTATGGTCTATGATGCCCAATTACTAGACTATGACATCTATAGAGGTCTACTGGGATTGTTATGGGAATTTTAAACGGATAGACTGTGATGATAAAAAATTCATAAATTCCAAGTGTAGACATCCTCAACTATGGCGAGAATATGGGTTCCTAATAAGCATATAGTTAGTTTAGAGGCTTGAGATATGATCTTTTCCAGTCCAAAATAGGAAAGAAAAACAATGTTGGCTTTCTGTAGCAAGTCTCCACCAAATGATTTCCATGTCAATTGAATCACAAAAGCCTTATTGTATTTAATCCCTTAAAAGGATTTCAGAAACATTGTTTCTATTTTATCTATTGTCAAAAATCCACATACCCTGAAGTTTAAAAGTAAACATAAAAATACATGTTTTTACACAACAAAGGCAATTTTTCCTAGCCATGAATCATAAAATATAAATTTGCCACTAGCTTGGTTGGAAAATATTCCCAAGAATTTAATTTTACTACTTGAAAAGGAATTTGAGGAGGTCTCAAATTGTGAAAAAAAACCACTTTCAATGCTCATCATTATCCTCTCCCAGAAGACCCAACCCACGATGCAGAGCATATCAAAGGATAAGACCAAATGCAAAATCTAGGTGACTTTGTCAATTCTTCCACAATTCAAGTTTCTTTCTTATGATGCCACTTTTTATTGGGATTTTGGTCCATTTTTTAAGGTTGATCTTACCACAATTATGTTCTATAAATAATTGTTTTTCATAATTCTTAAATAATTTAAATACAACATATATGTACATCAATTATGTGCCTCAAAAGTTATCCAATAAATAAATAATGGTGTACCTTCCTCCAAAATTGCAACAAGTTTCAACTACACCTTGTCATTTTTATGAGTTAATAACTTCCACCTCACAAATAGATTGATGCCATATGAGGATTTGAAATTTAATTATACCATGTATACTCTATCGTTATATCTTTTTTTTTCATCAAGAAATCATTTTTACTTCCAAGTATAATATGATGTGATTTCTTGTTTGTGTTGTATTTGTTGGTTTGTGTGACTTTTATGGTATGTGCATGGGTCTTTAGTACTAATTTTTTTTCAATTTTGTAGGGTTATCCAGTTGTTCTTCTAGAACAGGATCTTGTGGAGCAAGAATTAGTTTACCCATGAATCTTCAATCCATAAAAAGGTGGTTAAAATGGATTGAAATGATCGGCACTTACAGATAAGGACGATGTACAATAGACTAATCGCATCATCATCCTTGACTTGTTTGGAAAGACTAGTGTCAATCGTGTCAATCAAGTTCATGGAATTCAAACAAAAGTGTATGTTCATGTAAATGGAGGAGAAGAGGAACTCGAGTGGTGAAGGTGGCGGCGAACAGATCTTATCGGTATTTACTATTGCCAAATATTTTTTTGTTTTTTCCATTAATGATGATCTGAAACAATGAATGTACACAATAAATTGTTAGATCTTTTTTCAGATAACTATTACTGACATCAAGCCATACTCAACCTGCAACAGAGCCTTTAAGGCTCTGCCAAAATACGGATCTATATCTAGAACGAATGCCATGCATGGAGGTTGGTGATCCAAATGAGATGGCTCCATGGCCATAACCTGCCATAACCTCATTGTGCATCCAGTTAGCGAACTTGCCAGACTACGGATCCGTATTAAGAATCTTCTTTTTGAATATCACTTTCATTTTCAAACCAAAACTATATATATATTACTTTTGCTATTTATCTATATTTAATTTTTATACTTTCAAATTCAATAGTAAATATTATAATTTATATTATTTTAGTATATAAGTAATTGGTTCTAGTGATTATGGGATAGATTCCTCACTTAGATTTTAAGTTTATAAGTTTTTTAATTAATGACATCATAATAATTACAATCTACAATCTAAATAATTAATATCTCCAATTTTAATTATTTTAAAAAAAAATATTCATATTTCAAAAAGAATCTAAACAAATCTAATTTTTTTTCTAATCTAAACATATTTAACTATAATTTAACTTAACATCTATTCTTTAAAATTTTAGTTAACTTTTCTTTTTTAAGCTACATATATAAAACAAAAATAGGAAAAAGTAAGTCACACTACGAAAAAGATACATAAAGCTACAATAACAAAAATACATAAAGCTACAATAAATGCTTAATAAAATAAATCATTAATAAAAGTAAGCTGAAATACGAAAAATATTTTATAAATCCCATTTTTATTAACTAAATGGAAACTAAATGCACATATACGGAAGCCAATATGCGCATATACGGAAGAGAGCTCCCAAGTATGTGCATTTTGGTTTCCATATATGTATATTCTTCCTTCCATATATGCGTATTTACGGAAGCAAAAATACGCATATACGAAAGAGAACTTCCGTATATGCGCATTTACGAAAAAGAGTTTCCGTAAATGTGCATATATAGAAGCTCTCTTCTGTATATGCGCATGTTGGCTTCTACATATGCACATATACGGAAGCCAAAATGCGCATATACAGAAGAGAGCTTCCGTATAAGCGCATTTTGGCTTCCATAAATGCACATATGCGGAATCCAACATGCGCATATACGGAAGAGAGCTTCCATATATGCGCATATACAAAAGCCAAAATGTGCATATACGGAATCTCTCTTCCGTATATGCGCATTCTTCCTTCTGTATATGCGCATTTACGGAAGCCAAAATGCGCATATACGGAAGGGAGCTTCTGTATATGCACATTTTGGCTTCTTCCTTTCGTATATGCGCATTTACGGAAGTTAAAATACGCATATACAAAGAGAGCTTCTGTATATGCGTATATTTTCTTGCGTTTATGCGCACTTACGGAAGCCAAAATGCGCATATACGGAAGAGAGCTTATGTATATGCACATTTTGACTTCCGTAAATGCGCATATATGGAAGGGAGCTTCCGAGTATGCGCACTTTTGCTTCTGTATATGCGCATATACGGAAGAGAGCTTCCGTATGTGCGCATTTTGGCAATGTAATGTACCCCACCCAAATGTTTAGTCTTGGGAATATTCTATACAACATGGAGATAGTCATAGAAAATCACATGTCATGCTATTGGTGTTATTTGAAAATTCTGAAGATATGTTGCAATCAATCAAATTTAGTAGCTCATTAGCCACACCCTGCTTAAACTACAAACTCAGTGAAAAAAAATATTTGGATTCAAATTGCATACTAGGTCTTAAGTGAAGATCCGAAAATTCATGGCATGTTACTTAATACTCCGGTCTCTTAGAATCAGTAAAGACATTGATCATCGGCAAGCCTTTCCTACCAGCATAACTGGCTTAAATTTGTCATTGCTAACCACCTCAATAAAAATATAAGTTATATGAAGGTTTTGTCATGAACAATGGTAGTTTATAATAAGCACAAGTCATCAAAAAGGTCAACTATATGTGTCTGGACTTGATCCACACTAACTGACTAAGGACAATTTCTAACCCCTGGATCCACAGTAAATCGTTGAACTGTGAGCAGCCATAATTATTCTCCATGAAAAGGTATTTGTGGAACTTTACTCTTCCTTATTGTAACTTCATCTATAATCTCCTTTTTTTTCTCAGGCCTCCTCTTTTGTCTTCCAAGATGAATTGGAATCAAAAGCTGGTGAATTAAATGTGGTTGATTATAAACAAAATACAGAGGAGAATGGTCATTTTAAAATGGTCAATCAAATCATGAATATACTGGATCAGCACATAATTATTGATGTATTAGCTTAGAGTCCAATATGTAGACCTAACATGATTTTCTCATCTTTGTTTGTAGGATGAAGCATTTCTATGTTAGAAATTAGACCCGATATTGGGATAGTTGCAGTCACAAGACTAGGTGAAAAGCACGTGAAAAGAAGGTGTTGCAGGTAATACAAAAGTCATTCGAGGAATATATTGTAGATCTTGACCAGCTTGAATACTACCAAGAAAGAAGGCTTAAAAATTTAGGTCTTATGGGTGAATAAGGGGATATAATCTTCTCGAAACAAAAGTATCCATGTTCGCATATAAAATGCCCATTAGAGAACTGAATCCTTCTGTTTATGTTGTTGACTAGAACGTGCGAGCAAAGGGCCCAGGGGATGGAAGTGAAGGAACCATTGTGGAGGTTGTGATTATGCATGGTGGGATAATCATGTATATAATCAATTATGGTGAAGTGCAATGGGTGAATTCCTACCGAATATCGGACGAGTGTGAATCGTGATGAGCTCAGACTAGCAAAATTTCATATATTAGCTTCAACCTTCTAATATAAACCAGAGAAGAAATAATTTAAAGAAGAAACTAACCTGTAAAAATTATGCAGATAGAAGAAACCTTGAACAAATGCAGAGATTTTCCACTCGGGAGTCAGCCACTATGAAATTGTTTTCCACAAATCCACTCAGCCATTGTAAAGAAATAATTTGCAATTGAAATCACGCTTGATGTTGAGCCCTCACTCTTGCGGCATTATATAGGTACAAAAACGACCCCAATTGACTAAATCTATTCATGTTTTTCTCAAATATGGACCAAATCGAGTACAAAAATGTCCCCAATTGACTAAATCTCCATGTTTTTCTCAACTAATTGCTCCACAAACCCAAATCGAGGATGAACTAAGTCCATTTTACCCAAATTAAGGACGAACTAAGACCAGTTTACCCAAAGATCCATAAATAGGGGGAGAAATACCAAAATTTTAACCTATCATCCATAAATAGAGGCAAACCATCTCTATTTCTCCTCCAAAACTTAAAGATTCTAGCGATTTGAGTGTTATTCAGCTCCATTAATGAAAAAATCTGGCGAATGTCAATATTTTCCCCATAATCGAGTGTGATAAATTCGATTTTCCCAATTTTCCCTTGTTTCATAGTGCAAGCTATTTAATTTAGGACACTTATATATAAAATAAATAATGGGTTAATTTATTAAATAAATAAAAAACATTTTAATATTAAAAATTTGTCCACCCTTTTTTGGCCACTCCTTAAAACTCGTCCATGGGCTAAAATTCACCTTTAAAATCATCCCTGATCACTTGTCCCCAACTACTTCGGAAGTCGAAACCTCCTAGGGGAGAGCCCTATCTTGACTATGCAAGGACACTAAACACCAAATGTTCTCTTATGAGGTTGTTAGTAACCAGTGTCTTATGGTGTCTAGAGAATGAGTCATAATACGAGTGTATATGGAATGCACCAATATTATAGTAGCATTATATCATTATCAACCCAAAGATCAGTATTATACCATGGCAAAATACAAGTGCAATCGTTGATCAAGTACAAGCACTTATCATAGCCCAAAAACATAAGCAGTACATGCAATGAGATAGATAATTGTGACATTAGTAATCCAAACGTAGCATGTATGTATTCAATTACGTTCAGTATTTATGGTAGCATAAATCATGTGAAGATATTGAATAGCAATATACACAATGGTGTCAATTCTCATTCAAGAAGGCATGTGCACTTAATTGCAATAGATCACTTAGGGTATGAAAGTGCAAAAGTGTTGTATGTTAGTATAGCAACATTACATAACATCAGTAATGAATTTCATCAATTACACATGTAAACCATTTACCCAAACCTTGTCCTAGTAACACTTGCTCGACACCTTTCACCTTCACATATAGTCTGCAAAACACCTCACAAGTTAATGCCAAAGTTGAGTGAATAATTGCTTACATTCACTTGTTTTCACATAATTAATACTGGTATAAATATTGTGAATGATGACTGGTATATACTGGTGTATGCATGCATAAAGGTCAATTTTAACACGTAATGAATTATGGTTCTATATTGTAATGATTATCTTTATTGTTGCATAATACTTTGTGGTTATGCCACTATAAATGATGATTCAAAATGATACTATATTGCTTCTAAAACATTGTTTTCAGAGCTGGTATTGTTTGTTGCCTTCATATGAAGTCTAATGCACGTAGTTTGGATTAAATACATGCTCAAAAAAATGTTCATCATTGTCACATGACTAATGCTGCTATATTATCATTGAATATATGTGTGTTGTAACTATTGTTGTCATAATTATATATCTTAATGCATGTACTATTGTACTTGGGTTTTTGAGTTATGATGAACGCTTATACTTGATCTATAATTGCACTTATATGGTGGATACATTGTGGATAATTTTTGTTTTATGGCATTGCACCTTACAACGTAATTGGTTATCAGTTGAATGATACCTAGTGTGATGTTGTTTACTTACTCATTATTGAATAAATTGCATTATTGAAGTATACCCCATATACACACTTAACACGACATTTTCACTCTCATATTTGACTCCAATAAGGCATTGGTCACGAATGTCCTAGAAAGAAAAGAAAATGGTGTTTTAGTATCTTTGCAGAGTTGCAATTGGGATCCCCCCTAGGAGGTTTCGACTTCTGAAGTAGTTTGGGACAGGTGACTAAGGTGACAGTGGTCACTTTTCCCACATATGCTTACCGGTGACTAGGCCTGCCATTTCAACCAGTAACACTTCCCGTTGAATATAATTTTTGGGTAGTTCGATACCTATGATTTTTAGAGAGGAAGTTCCTATACTCATCAAACACCTCCTTTCGTAAACTTTTTGAACGATGGGATTTGATCTTAGGACCAAAAACTGGACATGCAAATTTTCCCTTTGTTTGAATACCTACATAAAGAGATGGATTAATTATGTCAATTATAATTATATAAAATGAATGGATTATTTAAAAAAACATGCATGCATAATATATCAACTTCGTAAATTAAATACTATTAAAGTTGGCATTATAATTACATACCGCAAAAATGGATTAACCCTGGGGCATCATGTAATGTCCATATAAGCATTTAATGAAATTGAAATTGCCTTTGTCATATTGGTCTAGATACATCATACATGGTGATGCCATTACATAGCTTTAGTGGTTCATCAATAAGAGGATCGATATATACATTCATATATTTAACTTCGTTTTTACCTGATTGATTTGAACATATAAAATATATAATTATTACAACCTGCATTAAGATATATAAATAATACACAAGAGTAAAAGAAATATATATATGATATTGTGCAATAAAATACGAGAAATGAGATTGGCATGTTAATACCTATGATGCTATGTAATTGAATGCGACCTAAATTGAGTTGTGATTCTAATTTAGGGAGGTATTCACTATAATACATCATGTTATGGTATAATATATATCCCTCCTAAATGTCAATCATGCGTTTTCACCCCCACAAAATCACCTTTCTTGGTTATGATATTGTTCATGTTCGAACAAAATCCAGTGGGAAATTTAGATTTTCGTATGACTTTTGAAAGCACATCCTCAGGGTGATATGTCGTAGGAGGTATTTCCTTTATAATTACATGAAACCATAAAGAGATATTAGTTAATATAATAAATATTAAAATGATACATACATTTACAAAAACGATCAATATAAAGACATATATAATGAAAAACTTACCAATGGACGATAGTCATGTCCCCCTTCAGCATGTCCATACTCCCTACAATGTATTTTGGTTTTTGTGACTGTATTCTTCTCCTTTTAAAGCCCCTGCATTGATTAAATGGACAATAGCATTTCTCATCACCCTTGGTTTTCAGTCCATCCCACAGTCTGGCAACCAATTCACGATTTTGATCGCGTGGATCAGGAATATTGTTATGTTGTGACATTTTCTGATACCAAGCTCGACCAATGATTATCGATATTAAAAAATAAAGCTCCACACTTCATTATTTTTAATCACAGTAACAATTGAAATAATTGCTTTAGTTATACATTTTTTTCTTTATTTTTAAAATAATTATTTTTGTTAATTAATAATTACTATGATCAATTAATAAATAACATGATATTAAATTATATGAAAATAAAATAATTTTTATTTTCTTTCTTATTCTTCTCTTCTTAAAAAAAATCATTCCAAATATTATTATTATTAAAAATCTGAACTAAATATATTCTTATTATAAAACTATAAAATAATTTGTAATTTTTTAAAGGTCAAAGACCAAAAAATTGATTTGTGTATTGTTATGATGTAAGGTCAAAGACCAAAAATTGATCTGTGTATTGTTATGATGTATGTAGAAGTTGTGCATTGTCAAATATAATTAATTCATATTGACTAGAATGAAGGTTTAACTTGAAATCCTCGGCGGAAATGATGCTTTATATTTGTCCCTTTTACTATGTATCTATTAAAGATAACACTATAATTGCATGTAGTTTGTTATTCCATGTAATAATTATTGATGTTAACTTTCTTATTGATATCACCCCAATTTTATTTTGAATATCCCTTGGATAGAGTTCAAATGCATTGGTCTTTCCTTCAATGTGCCACTTTCCTTTCACATGTACAGCTAGACACAACTTCAGTTGAATAAATATTTTGATAGTTAAATAGATAATATTGTCCATGAACTTATTCTACAATGTAGCAACCAACATAGATGTCAATGTGAATGTACCAACATAGATGTCATAAATGTCAAAGAGAATGTATCTAGCTACCACTTGTTTGTGAGAAATTTAAGGTTCTGAATGTGAATGCTTCCATGTCTGCTCACACTGTCCACTGTAAACTTTATATATGAAATATGCTCCTCTCAAAACTGTAAAATGGTACAAGGCATCGATTCAAACACGATGGAAGATGACAAAACGATGATTTGTATTTCTCATGTGAGGTTAATGCCATATAGTTTTCTAACTTATACATCATATTTTTTAAATAGTATTTCAAAAACACTTGAATTTTTAGATTTTTGTTATCACAATTCCTATAAAATATACCTGATTTTTTATACTTATCATTTTTAACAAAATATAATTCATGTTATATATATATATATATATATACAATTTTTTTTGTATTTGATGCTCTACTTCCTGCGGCTATATAAAAAATGAAAACATGGATTTGGCCTTCTCTTGAATTCCCATATCTCAGCCTTATCCTCAAAATTGGAATTTAATGTTGTTAGATAAGTTTAGATTGCAACTAGATTATGATCGTTGGAGGTTTATAACCCCTCTTATTTACTTGGTGGGTTTTCAATTATAGCAATTGAAAGCATGGTGACCGCCTCGTGATGTTATCATCTTGTTTGCTTAAATGCAAATTCTCAAATCATTGTAGATGACCTCATTAGGAGATTATTGAAAATGCTAGAAGATGAGACTAATCTTTCCCTACGTTGAAATTGGAATGAAGGTATAAAGTTAATAGTGTGTGTCTAGCGATTGTGAATAAAAGAGTGCATGATAATGTGACATGTCCCATTTATGTTTCTTCTATTAATCATTTCTTGTAACCCATCTTTGCATAAATTTCTGATGGGCTTGGAGGTCATTAGCAATATTGGGTGAGTTAAGTTTGTAATTCAAGATTGTTGCATTAGGGGATGTTTTTGAAACATGTCAAATAAAAATTCGTCCACTCCATTTCTCTTACTTGCTAGAGAATATTTGAAAGAATCATATTCACTCTCTTATGGGACAACACAGGTGGAATGTCGTGCCAAGATTGATTTTCAAATCATGTGCTAAGTTGTAGAAATTAGTGAATTGTGATCATTAACAAGTGTTTGCAAACTAGTTCAACAATTTTAAACTATAAAATGCAAACATTTGGACAATTTATCCTTCGAATCAGCTATGTTGGGGCTTCTCTATTAAGTTTTCCTTCTATAAAGTATGGCATTAGGTTATGATTCTAATTGTTTGTAACCTGGATTTGGTATCACAAAGATTGGACATTTGAGCATTTCTTATATTTAAAAGGTATTGAATTGGGAAAGGAAGGGGGCAATAATTTCTTATAAGCATGTAATGTCAGATTATACAAGCTAGGAAATTTATTTGATGGCAGTATTATTTGGATAAAGGTCATAGTTTCTAAGTGTCGATTAAGATTAGGAATGCACTAACTTCATTGAATATTATTTTTTTCAGATACACAAAGATGGTTTTAGCTAGCAATGTAGAACCATGCTTCATTATCCCTACAGTTGTGGCAGTGAATGAATCATTTGTAAGTCAATCTAGAGGCTCTAGAAAGGGAAGCTAGTTAGCACAGCATGTCGCAACTATTAATGCATATTTTGGTTTCTTCATTGGTGAAGAGGATTTGTCTCATTCTCATTGTATCAATGTATACAATCTTAGTTATCATATATGCCATGGTCGGGTATCATATTGTGTAGTTTTAGGTTACGCTAGTTATTTACAATTTGTGTGGTTCCCTTTAATTTGTTTATATTGGATCTTAAAATTCAATTACGCTGATTTCATCATCATGTGTATAGGTAGAAAACTGGGATAGCATGGAGAGATATTGGAAACACTGTATATTCAATTATTTGCACTGTGATCATGAGGATCACTATCTCCTCTTAACTAAGAGTCCTCTTACTGCTCCAGAAAACTGTGAATATACTGGAGAAATAATGTTTGAAACATTCAATGTTCCAAGACTTTATATAGTTTTATAGGTTGTCCTTGCTAATGCTGGAGGGTACACAACTTCTAATGTATTGATTTCCATTCACTATGTAGGTTGTTGATATATTATCAACTTTTTTCTATTTGTAGATAGTTTCATCTTTTCCTGGAAATTCTGGATAACATTTGATTGTGTTGGCTGATGTTCTATATTCTGCTTTACCCAATGCACACCTTTACAGAAAGAAACAATTTAGTTTTCTCAAGAGTAAAACCGAATGAGCCTATTCGTTTATGTAATGTTTAGACATTATTTTTTGATATTCATATAACCCAATGGAAGCCAACTTAAGTTGTGGCCTATCATAAACCCTTTGACCTTTCACTACTTGATTTCGAAATTGCAACAAAACCTATTTGGAGCCAAATAAAGCATGTATGAGAACTTATTGCATACTGTAATTATGTGTCACTCTTTTATTTAATTCCCAAATCCATTCTAGGTTAAACTAAGTTTTGCTGTGAATGTGATCCATCCCTCAATATTTTAAAACATTTTTTCTAAAAATGCAAAAAATGTAGATTAGCTCTCTCTGTTTATTTGGGGAAGAATCTGAATTTGTGCTTTCAAAATTAGTCTCTTGACTATAAATTCTAATATTTTATTTAATCGGATTATATAGGTTTGAATGGAGACCATGTGACATGAAAACAATTATGCATACATTTAAAAATGGTACACGATTTTTTCATTGTAAAAATATTGACATTGTATATTAAATAATGAAATCTAGATTCATCTCGATTTCTTGAAAAATTCTGTGTTGGTCATTGTTTGACTTTGAAGCATTTTGAAAAGTATAGGTGATATAATCCTTGCATGAATTATGTCATAATCACAATTTTAGAATTATAAGTATTGTTTGAGATACATATCAGTTGCCTTACGTAAATTTTGGATGAAATTGTGCACTTGAACAAGTTTAAGTTATCGTGTTTGTAGTCATAGAAAACTTCCCTTCCAACAAAGAGTCATATCTATCCTTTGCTCAATTTTTTTTATTTTGGCCATTCAAACCATCCTTGCATACATCAACCGTTGTGTTTCATTTCCTTTTGTTATATGTAGTAGCTTGGATATGATTTCATTTTCTTCCTAGTCCATATCGAGTGGAGAATTTGTGTGTTTTGTTGAATGAAATGGTTTTGATGTTTGACTTATTATTGGCTTTGGGTTTCCAATTTCGCCAAGGCTAGATTTGGTAGAGGAGATAATTAATTGATTTTGATTTTACATTTAACTCAAGAAATAAGTTATCCATAGAAGCACATCCTGACAAGCATCTTGATCGACTTTTACATGAGGACCAGCGAAAGAATTACAAGGAATCTAATCATAAGCCTAAATGGCTTGATATTTTACTGAATTTGAGGCATTGTGTGGGTTTGTGATTGCACAGGTAACTTTCGTTTCCTTATATCAGCTTTCAATCATTTTCCTCTCATAATTAATTAATTTGCCTGACATTATTGCCCCAAGTGAGCTATATAATTTAGTCATTTGAAAGTCTCACAATGACATGATACACTTCAAAGACGTTAATCATGGAATTTGGAGGTATCCCTAGTGTGTTAGAGTTCTTTCCAACAAAGCACTTGAAATCAATAGGATTTATGACATGTTGTATCAAATCTCAATCAAATATGTGTGAATGTGTAAGGGGGTGGAAAGGAAGTCAAATTCTAAGTGTGGAATTATTAATTTATCAGATTTATGGTTGCTACGAAACCCAAGAATGAGAGGAGATATTTTGTTGGAATTGGACTTCTATGGAACTCAGTTTCTTGCAGGTTGTAGAGTTCATAGTATTTTTCTCTTTGCAATTTGGATTAAATGTAGTTCCATCTAGAGCGATAAATTTGTGTTAGGGATACATTTCAATATTAATCACACAAAAATTAACATGATGCATTAACCTTGATCCATTTCTTTTAAACTGCCACCTACAGAACGGAAATTGAATTTCATGTAGAATCACCTCACCCAAATCCTATGAAAGGAAAGAATGCTCTAGAAAGGATATGGAATTACCCCTTAATGCTACTCCTTTAAAAGTGGAATACTTGACTATAAGAATTTTTGTACTATAACAAAACCTCATCTAATGTCACTAAGTCCACTATGTGGAAAGCTGCTTCCTAGAGCGCTTAAACAAGAACCTAGATACTATATGACTAGGTTATCCAGACACATTTAAGCTTTTGAAATGGTGGATAAAGGTGATGGATTGTACTCTAAAGAGAATTCCTATGGTCTATGATGCCCAATTACTAGACTATGACACCTATAGAGGTCTACTGGGATTGTTATGGGAATTTTAAACGGATAGACTGTGATGATAAAAAAATTCATAAATTGCGAGTGTGGACATCCTCAGCTATAGTGAGAATATGGGTTCCTAATAAGCATATAGTTAGGTTAGAGGCTTTAGATATGATATTTTCCAGTCCAAAATAGGAAAGAAAAACAATGTTGGCTTTCTGTAGCAAGTCTCCACCAAATGACTTCCATGTCAATTGAATCACAAAAGCCTTCTTGTATTTAATCCCTTAAAAGGATTTCAGAAACATTGTTTATATTTTATCTATTGTCAAAAACCCACATACCCTGAAGTTTAAAGGTAAACATAAAAATACATGTTTTTACACAACAAAGGAACTTTTTCCTAGCCATGAATCATAAAATATAAATTTGCCACTAGCTTGGTTGGAAAAGATTCCCAACAATTTAATTTTACTTCTTAAAAAGGAATTTGAGGAGGTCTCAAATTGTGAAAACAAACCACTTTCAATGCTCATCATTATCCTCTCCCAGAAGACCCAACCCACGATGCAGAGCATATCAAAGGATAAGACCAAATGCAAAATCTAGGTGACTTTGTCAATTCTTCCACAATTCAAGTTTCTTTCTTATGGTGCCACTTTTTATTGGGATTTTGGTCCATTTTTTAAGGTCAATCTTGCCACAATTATGTTCTATAAATAATCGTTTTTCATAATTCTTAAATAATTTAAATACATCATATATGTACATCAATTATGTGCCTCAAAAGTTATCCAATAAATAAATAAATAATGGTGTACCTTCCTCCAAAATTGCAACAAGTTTCAACTACACTTTGTCATTTTTATGAGTTAATAACTTCCACCTCACAAATAGATTGATGCCATATGAGGATTTGAAATTTAATTATACCATGTATACTCTATCGTTATATCTTTCGTTTTCATCAAGAAATCATTTTTACTTCCAAGTATAATATGATGTGATTTCTTGTTTGTGTTGTAGTTGTTGGTTTGTATGACTTTTATGGTATGTGCATGGGTCTTTAGTACTAATTTTTTTTTAATTTTGTAGGGTTATCCAGTTGTTCTTCTGGAACTAGATCTTGTGGAGCAAGAATTAGTTTACCCATGAATCTTCAATCCGTAAAAAGGTGGTTAAAATGGATTGAAATGATCGGCACTTACAAATAAGGATGATGTACAGTAGACTAATCGCATCATCATCCTTGACTTGTTTGGAAAGGCTAGTGTCAATTGTGTCAATCAAGTTCAGGAAATTCCAACAAAAGTGTATGTTCATGTAAATGGAGGAGAAGAGGAACTCGAGTGGTGAATGTGGCGGCGAACAGATATGATCAGTATTTACTATTGCCAAATCTTTTTTCATTTTTTTCATTAATGACGATCTGAAACAATGAATGTACACAATAAATTGTTAGATCTTTTTTCAGATAACTATTACTGACGGCAAGCCATACTCAGCCTGCAGCAGATCCTTTAAGGCTTTGCCAAACTACGGATCTGTATCTAGAACGAATGCCATGCATGGAAGTTGGTGATCCGGATGAGATGGCTCCATGGCTCCATGGCCATAACCTGCCATAACCTCATCGTGCGTCCGATTAGCGAACTTGTCAGACTACGGATCTGTATTAAGAATCTTCTTTTTGAATATCACTTTCATTTCCAAACCAAAACTATATATATATATATATTACTTTTGCTATTTATCTATATTTAATTTTTATACTTTCAAATTCAATAGTAAATATTATAATTTATATTATTTTAGTATATAAGTAATTGG
>LPNX010107183.1:189433-205159 GCA_001517045.1 Pseudotsuga menziesii
AATGCTTAATAAAATAAATCATTAATAAAAGTAAGCTGAAATACGAAAAATATTTTATAAATCCCATTTTTATTAACTAAATGCGCATATACGGAAGCCAATATGCGCATATACGAAAGCCAATATGCACATATACGCAAGAGAGCTCCCAAGTATGCGCATTTTGGTTTCCATATATGTATATTCTTCCTTCCATATATGCGTATTTACGGAAGCAAAAATACGCATATACGGAAGAGAACTTTCGTATATGCGCATTTACGAAAAAGAGTTTCCGTAAATGTGCATATACAGAAGCTCTCTTCCGTATATGCGCATGTTAGCTTCTACATATGCACATATACGGAAGCCAATATGCGCATATACGGAAGAGAGCTTCCATATATGCGCATATACAAAAGCCAAAATGTGCATATACGGAATCTCTCTTCCATATATGCGCATTCTTCTTTCTATATATGCGTATTTACGGAAGCCAAAATGCGCATATACGGAAGAGAGCTTCTGTATATGCACATTTTGGCTTCTTCCTTTCGTATATGCGCATTTACGGAAGCCAAAATACGCATATAGAAAGAGAGCTTCTGTATATGCGTATTTTTTCTTGCGTATATGCGCACTTACGGAAGCCAAAATGCGCATATACGGAAGAGAGCTTATGTATATGCACATTTTGACTTCCGTAAATGCGCATATATGGAAGGGAGCTTGCGAGTATGCGTATTTTGGCTTCTGTATATGCGCATATACGGAAGAAAGCTTCCGTATGTGCGCATTTTGGCTTCCGTAAATGCGCATATACGGAAGCTCTCTTCCATATATGCGCATTTTGACTTCCATATATGCGCATATACGGAAGCTATCTTCTGTATATGCACATTCTTCCTTCCGCATATGCACATATACAGAAGGCATATATGCACATATACAGAAAAAAGCTTTCGTATATGCACATTTTGGCTTCCATATATGCGCATCTATAAAAGCCAAAATGTATATACTCGAAAGCTCATATATGGAAGCTCTCTTTCGTATATGCGCATTTACAGAAGGTAGAAGTCAAAATGCACATATACGGAAGCTCTCTTCCATATATGCACATTTTGGCTTTTATAAATGTGCATATACGAAATGAAGAATATGCATATACGAAAGAGAGCTTCCGTATATGCACATTTTGGCTTCTGTATATGCGCATATATGGAAGCTCTCTTCCGTATATGTGTATGTTGGCTTCCATATGTGTGCATTTACAGAAGTCGAAATGCGCTTATACGGAAGCTCTCTTCAGTATATGCGCACATTTTGAATTTCGTAAATGCGCATATATGGAAGCTATCTTTCGTATATGCACATTATGCCTTCCGTATATGCGCATTTGGTATGGTATTGGTATTATTATTTCATACATCATAATCATAATACACACATGTATTTTTTAACTAATAAATTGCATTGAATTATATAAACTAGTCTATAATGAAATTTATTTCTTTGATTTCTAGTTTATTTTCAAATCTATCTCTAGATATATTTTGTCAAACCTCTATCTCATAACGTATTTTAGTTATTCTATTTGTAGGTATTAAAATTAAAATTAAAATTGTAGATATTAATTATTTAGATTGTAGATTGTAATTATTATGATGTCATTAATTAAAATACTCATAAACTTAAAATCTAAGTGAGTAATCTATACCATAATGAATAGAACCAATTACTTATATACTAAAATAACGTAAATTATAATATTTACTATTGAAATCTAAAAGTATAAAAATTAAATATAGATAAATAGTAATATATATAGTTTTGGTTTGAAAATGAAAGTGATCTCCAAAAAGAAGATTCTTAATAAGAGCTGGAGTCTGGTAGGTTCAGGGGAACACCATGAGGTTATGGCAAATAACATAAATTATAATATTTACTATTGAAATCTGAAAGTATAAAAATTAAATATAGATAAATAGCAAAAGTAATATATATATAGGTTTGGTTTGAAAATAAAAGTGATCTTCAAAAAGAAGATTCTTAATAAGAGCTGGAGTCTGGTAGGTTCAAGGGAACACCATGAGGTTATGCCAGGTTATGGCCATGGAGCCATCTCATTAGGATCGCCAACCTCCATGTATTCGTTCTTCGTTCTTGATTGGATATAGATACGGATCCGTAGTTAAAGTCTCTGCCAGCAGGCTGAGATATGATTTGTGGGGGGCCGGCGGATTATGATCTGTTTTTATGAATGATATGATTTTAACAATGAATGTGTGTCCTACACAATACATCTCCCCATCAAAAAATTTGGGAAAATTCTTGTCTGGAGTAAGACAAAGGGAGGCTAACGTTGTTGTTTGCATGTGATTAGGCTCGCTCTCTGATGGATCTTCAAACCATACAACATCAAATGAAAGCAAGCAGGTCCACCGTCCATGCATAATCAGGGTTTAATTATATATATCCAGAAAACTTCCAAGCCTCTCTGGCACCCATCCTTGATCGGTTTCTGAACTCGACTGTCGAGCAGTATGACTCCCAGAGATGGCGTGGGATATGCATGCCATCAATTTGGTGCCATGCCATCGGCTCAGTTTTGCCATCACCATGCCAAAACTGGTTGTGAACTCATGGCCCAGTTCTGTGGGAAATCTGTCCAGAAATTCTTTAATTACACTCATTGGAGACGATGCGAAGAGGTTGAGTAGAATACTGATGATGACGTTTCTGAGGCCGGAAGTCCTTCAGAAATTTGTGGGGCGAGTGGATTCGATGACCAAACGTCACCTGGTCGAGCACTGGATCCGCAACGATGAGGTGATGGCTTTCCCTCTGATGAAGCATTATGCATATTCCCTTGGCTTGTGACTTGTTTTCCATCATAAACAACTAGGACGACCAAGGCAGGCTCTGGCTTCATTTTATGGTTTTTGTGAAAGGAGTGGTTCAGATTCTACAGGTACTGATCGATACAACAAAGCCAAAACACGCAGCTAATGCCATTCGCCAACAACTCGGCAGTATTATTGATGAGAGGAAAATTGCATTGGAAGAGGGAATGGCTTCTCCACAGCAAGATATGTTGTCTTTCTTTCCTGCTCTCCAAGGTTGATGAGCAAGATCAATATCTCACAGAACCCTAACTGCTATGAAGAAGTACTCAGAGGTAAGCGGGCATTCAATCAATCCTTTAATATTAGGGTTAGGGTTGTAGATAGATATATAAAGGGGAGTTACGTTATGTAGACACAAAATTCTTGAGATATATATAGAAAAACACTAGTTCTGTTTAAAAATTAGTTGGGCCTTTGTGAGATAATGTTGATGTGCCCCTACCCAGCCAGCCAGAGATGCCTTAGCTTCTCTCGGTGCATAATTTAGTTTCTTTCATTTTTCAAATGCAGTTATATCATGTGGTGTCCAAGTTACAGTCCATTAAAGAATGCAATTTTCATAAACTCAAAAGTTTCATTTCATATTTGGGGAGCAATGGGATATATCACGTTCGAAGGAGGCAGGGCAACCTATTGAGTGGGAGGATTTTGAAGTATTCGTTAAGAGCTACTCAAGAAGCACTTAGCCTGAACCCTCCAGGTCAAGGAAGTTCACAATTCCTAAAGGATGGAAAGGGAGTGCCTGCCTCCTCTCTCGCTGAACATTGAAATCCTTGTTTCAGATTTTTTTAATTGAATAAAATTTTAATTCAAACCTTGTTTGAGATTTTTTAATTAATATAGATATAGGGAGAGATATTTTTTAATTGAATAATTTTTTTCAAATATTAATTATAGATATATATATGTAAAAAAAATTTAATTAAATTAAATATAAATAGAAACCTTGTTTCAGATTTTTTGATTAATATATAGAGAGATTTTTTTAATTGAATAATTTTTTTCAAATAATAATTACAAACATACAATAATTATAGATAATTACAAACATACAATAATTATAGATATATATGTACTAATATTAGAAAAAAAAACATATTTATTCAGCTTACTATACTATTTCATTGGTTTTTCTTAAATGAAATAAACAAATTTATATACAACCATTATAAATCCATCATAAAACTCTATGCACTCGTGTTGGAAAATGCTCGTTCCAACTTTGTGACAAGTAAAATTAGTTTGAATTTTTTAATAATAATTTTTGTTAGTTAAAACTGTTTTAATCATTTTTTATTCGTTAAAACTTTTTTCATAATTTTAATTTCTTATAATTAATAATAATTTGTTTTTTCTCCTTCATTTAAGAAAAGAGCCGTCTGTGGAGCACTGCTTGCAATGTTTTATTGTGTTATCTTCAATTCTATTTAATAAGAAAAACAAATTATAAATTAAATTATAAATAAATAACTAAAACTAAATAATAATTCAACTTTAAAAGCAAAGGACTAAATACTAATCAAATAATTAAAAATTAAAATTACATAATAAGGTTGGATCTATTGGTGAAGAGTTGGTAGCCTTTAATTCTTTCAATTTTAAAGTCAAATCTCATTAGTGTGGTTAGAATTTGAGGGCTTTCATTTGTTAGACTACCCATTGTTTGAAACATGGTGGTTGGAGGAAACACGGTTTTGTTTGTTAGGTAACCCTGTGGTTTTGAGTGATTTTGATTACTTACACCACATGCTAGACACTAAAATAAAAATAAAAACTAAAACAAAATTAATAATAAAAAACTAAATACAAATTACAAATTAATAATATTAGTAAGTACAAATAACTAATAAAAACTAAATGTTAATCAAGTTATTAATAAAAACTAAAGTGTGTTATATAACTTGTTTGAAAGTCATATAATATAGAATATAATTTTTAATGTTTTTGATCATTTTATACATATTTTAATTTCATAAAGAATTATACTATGAATTCATTTTCTTCTAGTTCCTTCTATTACCATTAATAGCCAAAAAACAATCAATTACAACGAAAACCAAGCCTTCCCATTTTTGGGAAAATAGACTTGGGGTCAAACTCGTCATCTCCCTCGAAAGGAAACGAGACATAACCAATAAGACTGGGAATTCATGATAAGTCTTAGGAAAGTTTCATCCATTGTAAAATAAAAAACCATTAACAGATGTAGTTTTTTAAGAAAGCAGAAAGAAAAGACTAAACCCAGGACTGAAAGAGAACATATTCAGTGAAACAAGTGCTCATCGGGTTCAAGCTTCAAACCCAAATTCTTGGCATTTCTTGGCTAGCTCGACCTGGTTGTCCATGATCTTGTGTAGGATTTGCATGATTTGGTCCTATTGGAGAAGGATTTCGCCGTGCTACTCATCTTTCTCCACAAGGGTTTTTCCCAAGATAAACTTCTACGACCACTGTAAATCTTGCGATTTCTAATATAAGGAAAGCCTACCTCTGGAGGTGCCAGGATCGGGAACTAAATCTTTAAACTCACTTTTTTATCTCCTCGGGTCTCAAGCAAATGACTTCCAACTCCACCTCTCTCTCGATGTTTTGGATGGTGGCTTGGACATGTTCAGGAAATTCCCGCATGAAGCGGTTGCTTTTATCTACAATCATTTTTTGGAAACAAAGGGGAGGAGTCATCGGGTTTGGCCTACCAAATCCAGGAGGGGAGGAAACATCTCGGGAACGCTTGTGGGGAGGCATGTTAAAGGGCAAAGGGGAAAACAACAAGAGCAGGTAACAGACAAAGGTCGGGGCAGGCACAGCAGACCCCGCGGAGTGACAGGGAGGAGCAACAGCAGTAATGAAGCCAGAAGGGAAGTCATCCAAAAGAGGAGCAAGTCGAACGATCCAGAGATGAAGCCGAAAATCAAAAGCGGGAAGAAAGGGATTCTTACCCGGGTTGTCTGAAGCATTAGAGGAAATTTCAACTCAAAATGGGCCTTTTAACACTAATTCAAATTCCATGTTATCATGTGTTAGCCAATGAAATTGCTTTAAATTTGAAATATCGTATAGGTCTTAAACAAATTTTTAATATAAATTTGGGGATAGGTATCATAAAAAAAACTACCTTTTTTGTTTGTATTTTTGACATATCTCCTTGTGTTTTTACTCAAATTTCAATCGGGAGAGCTCCCTGAGCAAAATTACATTCCGCATCCAACGAGTACCCACTCGGCATAATTTTGACGGACCCCGCTACCCCAAAAACAAGAAATACCTGAAAAAACGTGATGATGGCATCATCATCATGTTTTTTCAGGTATTTCTTGTTTTTTGGGGTAGTGGGGTCCGTCAAAAGTATGCACAGTGGGTACTCGTTGGATGCGGAATTTAATTTCGCATCCAACGGATGCTACCGATCGAAATTTGAGTAAAATCATAGGGAGATATGTCAAAAACACCAACAAAAAAAATAGTTTTTTTCTTTTCTTCCTCCAAAATTAATAAATATTATTTTATTATTTTATTATTTTTCTTAGGAGGCCCATTTCAAGTTGAAAATTCCTCTAATTCCTGAGGAAGCCCGAGAGTGATGACCTCAGCGCACAACAGTCACCCCTCTTCCACAGAATCCCACCACCTTATAAATTGCAGAAACTGAAAAACCATTCTCCACAGGTTCAAGGGTGCAGCAAGTGTTGGTGTTCCCGTGGAGATGGTGAGGATCCATATAACTCCGAAAGGTGGTATCATTAGTTTGCATGTCTGAGAGGTGCATGTCACACCCCCGAATCGTCCCTATCAACATCATCATTGTATTGTGTCCGGAGGAAGTGACCAAGATCTGAGAGATCGTACCAGCCACATTCCTCCTCATAGAATGTTGTCGTCGAATGAAGGATGTGCAAAGATCTCTGAGGTGGGGAAAATGCCGATAATGCATGTGAGACGCATGTATGGCAGTGATCCTATGAGGGCAGTGAGGTGTTAGCAATGGGGGCAGAGAGCCCATCCACATGTCTCTCAGCCTCCCCCAAGCCCGATCTCATGTTCACCCGCGGTGGAGATGCTATGTATTCATTTTCATCCCAAGCATCTTGGTACAATTGAGAAATATTGGCACAAGCTGCCTTATGTGCAGTTTTTTTGACTCAGATTGCATGAGTTGTATGACCAGTTGATTTGACCTAGGTGGACTGAGTTTGATGTGTAGACTCAGATTGACTAAGTTGGTTGATGTGAGAAATAAATTGATTGGTACAACTTGATTGGATAGGTTGATTATACTGGTTGACGAGCAGTGTGATACAGTGGATAGTGATCAGTTGATGAGTAGGTGACAAAAAAATTTATGGGCATCTTCACAAAAATTGGCATAACTTTCTCATACGGAATCATAATTACAAATTTTTTGGCTCATTGGAAAGCTTGTTTACGAGGGCTGTGTGATGACAGGATATAGAGTTTATTTTGGATTTTCTATTTTTTATTCGTCTTGTGATCTTCAATAATGTATGGTTCATGCTTCATGGTTTCTCTTGTAATGACACATGTCTCTCATGGATAGAGTTCATCTTTGATCTTAGTATGTGAGGCTATATATTGGTATATCTCTTTAAAGTCATTCAATATGTTATGAAGGATATGATGATGGTTTTCTTGGCATATATCTTGATGTGATATTGATATAGATCTTGATGATTATCTTTGATGTTGTTGCCATAGATCTTGGTGTTTATCTTGTTTGTTGTATAAGTGTAGTATTGAATGAGAAGTTGACATGTAAGTATTAGATATTGTGAGTTATTTCTTTGATCAAACTAAATTTTTCCTTTGAAAACTAGTTTGACAAGTTTTGATCATTGTGTCTTTGACCTAAGTGGAGTTGGATTGTTAATGACAACCTTTAACAGTGTTGTAAGTGATTATTTGCTTGATATTTGTTTGATTTTTTGACTTGATTTGAGTAGAGTGAAAAATCATTTTGTGTCTAAGAGTTTATGATATTGATTAATTTTGACATAGTTGGTTAAGTATTTTATCTTATTGGTTAAGGTTATTTGGTTGAAGTATATCATGTTTAACTGTCAAGTATTCATTAGCTGTGATTGAGGTTGGTTGTCGTGTCATTGAGTTGAGTGTGATTGGACAAAGTTTGGTTGACAGTATGTGAAGTCTCTTGGTTGCTCAAATGTGTCTTTTAATTGATGAACTAGGCCAAGTAAGAAGGGTTGGTTGACTGTCAGAGCACTTTATTAGGTTAACATAAATATATGATTGATTTGGCATAGGTACACAAGCATCTTGGTACAGTTGAGAAATATTGGCACAAGTTGCCTTATTTGTAGTTTGTTTGACTCGGATTGGATGAGTTGTATGAGCAATTGGTTTGACCCAGGTGGACTGAGTTTGGTGTGCAGACTCAGACTGACTGAGTTGGTTGATGTGAGAAATAAATTGATTGGTACAACTAGATTGGACAGGTTGATTATACGGGTTGATGAGCAGTGTGATACAGTGGATAGTGATCAGTTAATTAGTGATCAGATGATGAGCAGTGGTTAGTAGTGGCAATGGTTGTGTAGTATGGTATAGGTTGTGCTGTGTGGTACAGGTAGTGCAGTGTGGTACAGGTTGTTCAGTGTGGTACAGGTTATGCAGTGTGGTAAAGGTGTTGATTAGTAGGTCCATAGGATCAGTGCTGTTGTGGTTCAGCAGTTTGTATCCTCCTATCAGGGTGGCAGGACGGGGCAAGGAAAGGAGGTCGCAGCCTCCTTCCGGTTGAATCTAGAAAACTAGGGAGTGGAAACTTCTTTTAGGTCGTAGCCTGTAAATCAGGGGGGCGTAGCCTCCTTCTAGTTGAAGCTGGAAAATTGAAGTCTTTGTAATAAGGGGGTTGTTGCCTCCTTCCAGTTATTTCTGGAAAACTATTTTAAAAAGGCTTCCATGGTTTTCCCCCCACGACTTGGGTTTCCACATAAAAATCTTGAGGACTTTGTTGCTATGCTTTCTATGTGATGATGATAATATGATGATGACAACAATGCTCATGATGATATAATGATAATGTGATAATGCATAATATTGAATAAGTTGTTGATTATAAAAGTTGAAAAAGTAATAAAGACTGCACACACATATTCACCCCCCCTCTCTGTGTTCCTAGTGTGTCCAACATTTAGCAGTGGGGACAGAGAGCCCATCCACATGCCTCTTCGGCTCCCCCAAGCATGATCTCATGTTCACCCGTGGTTGGGATACTATGTATTCATTTTCATCCCAAAGAAAATTGTCTATAATTCGAAAGAAAAACTTTAGAGAAACCATATTTCAATATATTTACATCCTATGGTTATCACAAAAATATTGTTCACTAAATCACAAAAACTAGTTTTATGTTAACTGGTATCGAAACACTTCCCCTATAACATCTATCACAAAGTTATAAAAGCAATGCTTCATAAAACTAATCTTCTAAAGCTCAAAACTATTATTTAAGAAACATTTCATGGTACAAAGCCAAAACACCGTAATGTTCAGAGCTTAGAAAACAAAATCCATATCATCAAAAATATTTACAAAAGAGGATCATGAAAATATCTTGAACCGATACTATCCACATTTTCATAAATATACCAAGAACCTTCCAGCCTATCAACTCTAAAATATGCTAGCACATCCACCAAATGGTTTCTTTCTTAGTGAACATGTTTAATATCCAAATTTTCCAGCCTGTTAAAAGTATTTGAGTCTCTTCTAATAAAGGGATTAGTTGAATACTATGTATCATGTTTTGAATTATGATCCATTTAATTATTATTATGAGTCACCAAAAATCTGTAAATTTTGAACCTCTTTTTCCATGGCCAACCAAAGAAGAAGCCTTAAAGTGCTTAATTCTGCAAAATTATTTGTGTCATTTCCAAACCCTGCTTCAAAACTGAGCCATTGTTTATCTGATAGTTAAATCAGTCCACCAACTCCACATCTCTTAGACTCTCCATTCGTAGCCCCATCAAAATACCCCCAAGGTATACTTTTGTCAAGTTCTTCCTGTGTTACCTAACAAATCTTAATCTTTAAGTTTTCCCAAAGATAATAACTAATAATTCCTAAACTTTGTGGAGCACATTTAATGGGCTGAACAAAAGAAACATCAAAACAAATAGAGTTCCTAGCAAGCTAGATTCTCCATGAAACGATCAAGGGAAGAGATCTCATAATTTTTAGATCTTCATTTGAGCTCCACTCCTTTAGACATGAATCCACCGAGTCTCCATTCCACAGGTCATGCTTGTTTATTTTCATTAAAATCTCTAACTAGACTTTCCTAGTATATAAAAAATTTACCGCTATGTGGAGATTTAAATAACTATCATTTTGACACAAATAGCACCTGCGATGACCTTCGCGTCCTTTCCTATTGAGAACATGCCAAGTTAGAGCTTTATTCGAAAGGAGGAACCACATAAAAATATTTGTTTTCATAGAACACTTATGTTGCCAAACAACTTTCCACCACCAATTATGTTCTAGGTTCACCAAATCTTGAATCAAAAAATTATAACCTTCGTTTGGAGTATAAATTCCTAGGTTTGTCATGTCCATGCTATCACCTAACCAAACATTGCTTCTTTTTAAATTTGTTGCAAAATCTGTCCAATTTTTTTTTCATATCCTGAAAAGCCAACTGCATCCAATGTTAATCATCCTTGACACCTAAACGATGAAGCTCCATGATCAGCTATGTTGTTTAAATTGAAGAAACATATGTCCTATAAAAACTCAATCATATGCACATGCAATTTGAACCTTAGGTTACATCCCACCCAAGGATCATCGCCTAGTCGCATCGAAAGACCATATCCCACCTTCCACGATAGGCCAATTCCAGTATAATCAAAGGACTGAATTACTGCCTTCCATCGAAAAGATATATTCATTTTTGTCTTTGATGAGCTAAGAATCCATTCCAGAACAGCATGGTGGGGAATATATTTCTATACAAAAATTGGTACCCACAACCCCTCGCCCTTTGTTGGCCACTTTTCCTAACTCGCGCAACCCAGGTTCTGCGCAACCCTTCAACCCAACAAACACCCAAGATACTGGCTCGACAAAGCAAGCCTCGTTGGTAATGCCTGCAAAGCAAGCGCAGTCTCACCCGAGATATCTCTTCGATGGGTAACCGTCGGAACCATGTTTCCACGATTGTCAAGGGAGTATACTCCATTGGCACGTGGCCAAGGCTCTTGACGAAGGCAACTGGATGGATGGACAGTGGAGTCAGTATTGCACAACTGAGCACAACAATGTGTCAGCGTGGGCAACCCATTCTTGTTCTCGACCTCACAACTGGTGCAACTTGTGCGGCGCAGCTGACTCGTACTAATAGGCCATCTGTGACTTACGTTGTGACTTAAAACATTAATGCACAGGCTGATATATACATATATTTCAACGATGCTTCCCTAACATTCATCTACTGATTACATTCAGGAATTTAATCAATATTTTATCATCATACAGGAAGCAAATAACAACCATTCGCATAAACATTCACAGTATTAACCATCCATTCAAACACAAGAAATAACGTGGAAACCCATCTGAGAAAAACCACCAAGGTGCTCTTCATATGGCATGAGAAAAGGGTATAGCACCTTGCAGTCTGCAGGATGCAGAATGAACTTATGATATGTCTTTATGACTTAGACTTCTGGTTCTCATGCTCTCTAGTTTTTTCTTCTACCCTACTCCTACTCCTAGCAGTCTGTGCATAGAGCAGCCAGATCCGCAGCTCAACATCCTCCAATCGCTACCAGACTCTTCCTGAGTCTTCTCCTCTTCTAATCTCTATAGAATTATAGTAGAATGGCATCCTCTCCTATAGATCTCCAATGAATAGCCAAAGCATTAACTATTAATCACCAACCAGTGATCGACCATTACCAAAGTAAGGACCAACCTGCGAACTATAGAAAAGCCAACTATCACCAACAGGGGATCAACAACCCCCTCCAACAGCAACCCTCTAGCTGTTTAATCCCTCCTATTTATACTATTTTACATGACCATGCAGGTTCGACAGCATACAGGCAGTCCGTTAACTATCACCATCATCTGCCCTTCAGGCTACAGTTGTGGTGATTACAACTTGACACAAGGCACTATCGGCCTGACTTACAAATATTCCCTCATACGTGTGTTGTTGCAAACTTATTCCACCTTAAACGGCCACGATATGCACCTGTCATTTTTCGGTCGTTATCACCTGCACGCTCATGCTCTCACCTTTCCTTCGTTGCGCGCCTCTCCATTCTGCCTACGCTGGTCCTTTGCTTCATTCGCGACCTTCCTTTCTTTCTGTCGTGCGCGTGGCACACCTCCTTTTATTTGCACGTGAACTTATTCCTTGTGCTCCTTTCCCATGCCAATAGGCCCCCAACACTCACATGTGGCTCGTCCTGAGACACCACACGGTGGACATAGCAGGTGACGCAACATGTGCAGTCGCTTCTTTTGAATTTATTTTTTTCTTGCACACCTTCCCCTGGTTCCTTCCTTGTGCACTTTGTTCCTTTTTTTTTTTGAAAAGCTTTAGGTACTTTAGTCATACAATTTCTTCCTCACCATCATCTGAAGACTCTTAATGGTGAGTTCCACTTCTGAATTTCACCAGGGTTGTTAGTGTCCCATTCCGACACAGCAATCCAATTCTTATTATCATTCTCAGACTCCTGGGGTTTTCCTTGTGCTTGTTGCAACTTGTCTTTCTGTTGTTCTTCTTGGTCCTCTTCATCCTCCTTTTCCTCTTCATCTTGCTTTTTCACTTCCTGTTCTGCAGAGCTGGACGAGCTAGTGCCCAACTAATGATCACATGTACCAGAGATATGAACTTTGAAGAATGAAGCATTGTCCATATTGAAAACCAGAAAATCCTCGAATTCAAGGGAGTGATCAGAGGCGAATGATTCCCAAACTTTGACGAATTTCACTCAGCATCACAGTCTACAAGCCATATCTGGCCATGTAGCCCTTCTCTGGTCCTTCCCCACATGCAGGCCTCGCCTGGATTTCCAGAAGTTGGTCTTGCTCACCAACCCTGCAAGTTTAGTGAAGTGGGGCAAAAATTCGGATCCCCGCCGAATTCCTTTCGGGTGCCGTAGCTAGGGATGCTAACGAACTGAAAAAGAAATAGCCAAGGATGACTTCGCCAGAGACTTCTAGCTGGGTTGAAATAACTTGCAGGAATGTTAACATCTTCCTTATTCCCATATTCGGAGATAACCCACACTCTGAAGGTTGCAGCAGAGCTACTCGCCATGACACACCCCAACCCATCTGTAACTAGTGCTCAAGCAGCATGACAAAGTGATGTTTGCTCTAGGGACGCCCTTATTTTATAAGAGGAGCATTGGGTCACATGCCATCTTGGCTTATCCAGGTGCATCATTAGAACAAGACCTTCCACTATCCCACCAGATCTGCCTCTCATATTTTCTATGATTAGCCTTGTCATCATTCTCCCATACTGGCAGTCGTGATCGAGTGTTGATGTGATGGCCGGTCACCGTCACAGAGTTTTTCGCACCTGATGAACTATTTGTTCCGTCCAAGGCGATTTCCTTTCACAAGAGCCAAATCTTTGTTGAATCTTTATGCATTTAACAGTCCGCTCGTGTATGCTAGCTATATGCAACCTCTCGCCAGTTGTGTTTTAGCCGATTTGGTGGTGGGTTTATAGCGCACCATTATTTCCGTGAAACTTCATCTTTCTACGCCAAGTTGCGCTGGGGATGCCTCACTCACTGCTTTCCTCCCTTTATATTTTTTTTTTGTCTTGCTGCGTGCCTCAGCTTTATTTCCTTGCAAAATTTTAAGTTATTGGCGCTGGCTCAAGCTGCGCAGAAGGACGAACATTGTCCTCAAATGTCTTCACCATCTGTTGAACCTTAGCAACTTCCTCTACAAATTCTTCTACTTGCGCGGCCAACTGCTCAAAACGGTTGGAATGGACATGTTCCAACGGTTCCGCCTCTATTGATTGTACTATGCCTTGAATGTTTTGCTGCACAGGCTGAATAAAATCTATGAAGCACTCGGCTTCCAACTAATGTGTCTCTACCTCAGCTTCCCTAGCTTGTTCTTGCTCGCAAAGGGTCTGCACTTCTTACTGCGGTCTATTGATCTCTGCATTTTTGGAGACCTTCTGTTGAAGGAGAAACTTCCTCATTTCCGCCTTTGCAGCACTGATTTTCTCATCTTCCTCTCACGCACTCTACCTAATTTGCTCAATTGTTTCATCTTCGAGCAGCGCTCCCCAAATGGTAGCGACAGCATCTATGGCCTTTGCGCAGACTGCTTCGCCTTCTCTGATTTTCTCAGCAACTTCAGACGTTTCTCTTCTTTTTTTCCTCAATCACCTTCGGGGGTGTGCTTGGCGTTCTGTCTGGCTTGCAGCTCCTCCACTTGCTGCCAAAGATTCTGCGCAATCTTTGTGAGCCTGGTTACTTTAGCCAGGGAGTCCTCGTCTTCTTGTTCTGCTTTTAGCGGGAATGTTGCAATGGCATTCCTAATAGAGTCTACTAATGTGACGCGGCTTTGTTCACGCTCTAGTATTTCCTGTTCTTTTTCAGCAAGAAGGATGATGCGCCCCTACAGTTCTTTCTCTTTCTGCTTCAATAGGGCCTTGCCACTACAACAAAAACTGGATTTAGCGTCGAATTTAGCGCCGGATTTTAGTGTAATTTTTTCCCAATTTTGGTGAACAATCCGGCGCTAAACCTGGTGCTATTGTACAATTTCATAAAACGCCATCTATTGCATCTTTTTTTCCGTCCTTTTTAACATCCATTTTTGCGTCCATTTTTGCACCCAATTTTTTGCATCTTTTGTTACGCCCAATTTTGCATCTTGTATTGCATCTTTTTTTGTGTCATTTGTTACATCCTTGTTTGCACCCAGTTTGACGCTCAATTTTGCATCCAATGTTGCATATTATTTTACTCCTTTGTTTTCATCGAGTCTTGCACCCAATTTTGCACCATGTTTTGCATCAAATTATGTGTCCAATTTTCCATCTAGCGTTCCATCTAGGTTTGCATCTAAATTTGGGCCCAATATTGCATCTAGTTTTGCATCCAGTTTTACTTATAATGTTGCAGCCCTTTTTTCATCTAATTTTGCATCTTGTTTTACGTCTTGTTTTGTATCTATGTTTGTGCCTAATGTTTCATCTTGTTTTACGTCGTATTTTGCATCTAGGTTTGCACCTAGTGTTGCATCTTGGTTGATGTCTTTTTTGCATCTATGTTTGAGTCCAATGTTGCACCCAGTGTTGCGCTTAGTGTTGTGCCTAGTTTTGCGCCCATGTTTGTATCTAATATTGCATCTAGTTGTGTGTACAATGTTGCATCCCATATTGCATTCAATATTACGTCTATTTTTACCTCCAATGTTTCGTCCCATCTTGCATCCAATATTGTGTCTCGTTTTAGGTTTTTGTTTGCGTCAAGTGTTGCTTCCAGTTTTGCACCTGGTGTTACACCTGTTTTTATGTCCATCTATACACCATATTTTGTGCTCAATTTAATGTCCAATTTTACGTCTAGTTAGGAGTCTACTTTTGCATCTATTGTTGCATCTAGTTTTGGGCCTAGTATTGCATCTAGTTTTGAGTCATTAATTGTGTCTAGTGTTGAGTCTTATTTTGCATCCAATTTTACTTTTACCGTGACATCCATTTTTCTGTCCACATTTGTGTCTGACATAACGTCCACTTTTGCATCCACTTGTGTGTTTGGTGTGACGTCCACTTTTACATCTTGTTTTGCATTTAGTGTTGCGT